>MJUT01054511.1:10200-25140 GCA_002080005.1 Gigantidas platifrons
AAGTCAAACATATCACAAATTTATCCAGTTTCTTTACATCTACTTTTTAAATAGCATATATCAATTTATTAATAAAAATATAATTTTCATTTAAAAAAAAAACAACAACAAACAACTTGACTTGGTTGTTTCATTAGCGAATATATTACTGATCAAAATATTTCCTTTAATATGTCATTACTCAAATACATATACAGTTCTTTGGTTCAGCTTAAAGTTATTCAAATTAATACCATCCAATGGCATTCTGGAATGAGCTGCCTATGGATTTAAAACCTCCCCAAACGGAGGCAAAAAATCCTCCGACTTTCTTCACCACACCACTAAAGAAATCCGTGGCTCGTTTTGTAAATGTGCGCCGAGTCCAGGTATAATCTACTCCATAATGGTCTATGTCGATAGTTAATTGATTCCCGCAATTACCAGAACGGTATATGATTGGTTCATACAATGCGTCAGGAATATTTATAACAATTTCAACATTTGTCTCACAAATCTAGATATCCTGCTATATGTGTTCGGACACTACATAGTCGCATTCTTAAAGAATCGTTTTAGTAATGTCTATAATTTCTAACCATATCGTTGATGGTCATATGAATTCTTTCTTTGTGTTGATATGCCTACAATATACATAATAATGATAAATGAGTGGACTAATACTCTATTACGATCACGTGTATGTTGGGTTGAGTGTGCCCTGAACATTTTGTTCTAGGTTATGAATAATGCTTAGAAACTTGTATTTGAAATTATTGTTGTCATGAATAGATAAATGTATTGATATAAATATGAGACATTTAATTGAGTGGTTTCTTAATACCGGTGTATTAACATATTTTAATATACATGTCTTCACGTTATTAATGATGTGTTCCGACTACAGCGATCTTCTTCCGCCCAGTCGTTTGTGTTTCGGCACTTACATGGTTTATTAAATATATTTATTATTGAAATTTATAGTTTTTAAATAAAGTAGTTTTGATGGCAATTAATGTTCTCCTCGATTGGTGACTTTTGCACATTTTGGTTTCGGCCCTTTAGTATTATTGTTTCTAACGGCTTTTAAATTATTTGGCTTTCCAATTTTTCGATTATGAGCGTGCTTGGTGAAGTGTTATTTATATTTATATACGTATACTGGTGCCTCGCACGATTTCGCATGATGTTCGTGTTGTTTAACAGTAACACGACGGGTCCCATTAGTGAAGAAGGAACTGATTACTCCTCCAGAAGACATGAGTTTGCCCCCGTGCGGTTCTTGTTGCTCAATCTTGGGTTTTCTGTGTAGTGCTTTGATATTGTTTTGACTGTCTTTCATCGATTGACTGCTGCTGATTACCTCGTTGTTATCTTCAAACTTATTTAAAAGAACAACAAATCGGTAATGGTCAACTTTGAAAAAGTAAAAGCTCTAGAACTGGAATAGTAAATAAAACCTACCATCTTGAATTG
This sequence comes from Gigantidas platifrons, assembly GCA_002080005.1. NCBI lineage: Eukaryota > Metazoa > Mollusca > Bivalvia > Mytilida > Modiolidae > Gigantidas > Gigantidas platifrons. The sequence goes on from MJUT01054511.1 coordinate 11,656, forward strand.
ATTAATTGTATTCAGCCTCTATATACTAAACATTTGATACTCGTCATTCCCTTTTAAAATAAAATGTGTTTATTAATGGTCATTCCATCAAAGCTAAGACTATCTGTTAGATAGATGTCCTTCTCTTTCAAACTTTCAAAACAACTGTTTCCTAGTAAATTGTTCACCCTTTCGTGGAAATTATATCCTTTCCACAGAATAAATTATATTTGGTTTAAATATACCTTCCAATGGAAGCGCATTATCCATTTAAACGATTGAAAATTCTCAATGCAAGTATATTTAAATATATTGATCTCGATGATCTTATTAAGTTCTTCTATACTACGCATGAACCCAGAAGTATAACTTAACCGAGAATTAAAAAAAAACAGATACGGGAACAAATAATGATAATACTGATATTAAGATTAACAAGAACAGTTAGAATAAACTAGTAGTTAATCAGAAGTCGCCATTTAAATAAGGATAGGCAATTACCAAAAGAAAAAAAGACAACCAATAGACAACAAAACATTACAAATAAAACTAGATAACACAAACACCACTAAAACCGGGGGGAGAACTCAAGTGCTTCAAAAGAGTAAAAAGATGTAAGTTTGTTAAATGTGTAGCGAGATACGTTAAACTTTCCACATTGCCATGCAGGCTAAACTTTAATTTACGGTATCATGTATTGCTTGAAGAATTCTCGTTACTGTTGTTTCATTTAAGTATTGTTGTCTTATTGAGATAATGCCTTTTACGATATACTGTTAAACTGATATTTACTTCGTCCTGTCACTATGGTTGATGGTTTGTTGGAAGTTCATATTCAAATTACTATACATCTACATGTATTTCGCTTACATTTGCGTACGATAATGTCCAACACGATATTTATGTTGCAATACACGGCGGGTATAATGTACTACAAATAAACGTTAGAGAATATTGAAGGGGCAATCACAAATGGACAATCCAGAAAAACTGGAAGCAAGGTACACAAAACTAATACAAACAAAACAAACACACAACACAATATACGATACGTTGGACACCACTTAGCGCAAAAATAAATAATGTAAATAAGACATGATCCCTCCTGCAATCAACTGGACTTAAAGACGAACCGAACATCGTTTGTATGTGGAAATCGTAACGGACATCACAGCACGGAACTCAGAACGTAAGGACACATAATAGGACAACACAATTTGTTTTTAAATAAGCAACACAGACCCCTCCACAAAACCGGGGGTGAACTCAGGTGATCGCTTACTATTTTTGATACATATTCCAGAATCCATTGAGATAGCAGTTCGTTTAATTTACTTTTATGTAATATAACGCGTTTCTATTGTATTTAATAAAATCCATTTCCATCTCAACTGTGATTCGTATTCATTTCTTAATTTCGAATGGACAGACACATGGCCGCGATCGTAGGTGTTTGGAATACATCTACAATATTAATCAGTACATATCAACACTGAAGGTCGATGGTTTCTTCCAACAATGAGACCGCCATGATATGGCTAAATATTATGGCAGAATTTTTTACCCCACATATTCATACTATTATTACTATTGTCATTAAAAGATTGTTCAAATTGTGAAATACCTGATATATAGATTATAATTGTTTGATGGAATTGGTAGTACTATTATTAGAGATGTTTCATAAGATTTAAATATACATTACAATTGAAACCTTCAACACCATTTAAAGAATTGAAAATTTCCATAAGGTGTTTCCACAAAAGGTATATTTAGACAACGTATTGATCTGAATGTTTTCATCAAGTTGAGCAATATTACGAATGAACCCAGTGATCTTCGAAATGGAGAGGTCGTTGATTACCATGTTATTTGTAATGATTTAAAGATGATAGTCGGGATTTTCATTGGTATTCTTATACAACTGTCTGGCCTTTACTCCCTTATCAAATCTGATTGGTTTGATTTGATTTTTGGTGTTTAACGCCACTTGCAACAATATTTCAGCTATATCATGGCGACCAGTTTTAGTGGTGGAGGAAGTTGGAGTACCCGGAGAGAACCACCGACCATGGGAAAGCAACTGGTAAACTTTATCACTTGCGTTTGCGAGTCGAGTACACCCTTTTTGTAATTTATTCTGCAATTGGTAACTTTACAGCATTGAGAAAGGGGGTCGTATCAACTTTTGCTTTATACTGGACAATGTCCTGTATAAAGCATTTTTTAAATGGGGCCCATGACGGGGAATACGAATTTTAATTATTTTTATATATAGAAAACAGTGAGAAAAAAATATGGTATTGCAGTATAAAAACAATATAGGTATGATGCCTTTTTATATGAGATTTATTTGTATATAAATCTCATATAAAAAGACGTCATACCTATATTGTCTAATTACAAAGCCGGGCGCCACGATAGTACTGACATATTGCTGATAGTAACCATGACGACTTATATTGGAAACACCAACAAAGATCAAACATATATGGAAACCAATAAATCTAAAATATTTATTATACCCATTAAATTATATATTTACCTTTTTATTACTATCACCGAGTCTCTATCTCTGCTGGTGAACTATCAAGCGCCAATAGTAGCATACGGCCAGTAGTCAGTGTGTGTCGGTATGCGTATGTCGTATTGGTAAGGTATTATATACAGATTAATACATGGGCATTTCCATATTGGCCTGGTTATCATCACGAGACCCCCACATTGGCCCGAGACGCAGTCGAGGGCCAATATGGGTCGAGGGATGATAACCAGGCCAATATGAAAATGCCCATGTATTAAATTATTTATTACATACCTTCCGATATCTAGAAAAGAGACAATGGCCTGAGACGAAGTCGAGGCCCATATTGGGTCAGGTAAATATGGGCCTCGATATGGAAATGATCTTGTAGTAATCCAATAACCGGTTATTTTCCCGGGGTGTGAAAATATGGACAGTTTACTTCCGGTCATATTGGTCATACAAAAATTCCTTTATTTTAACTAAGTATGTAATAAACACACATTCGCTTAAGAGGATATGACATCCAATTGGCTGAGTTTGCTCTTTGTTTCTTTTCCTGCTTTTTTATTTACTGTTGTTGTTTTGTCACAAATCATACATGCTTAATGAGATAGTATATGCTAATTTTACAATATAAAGACCGGACAATCATTAGGCAGATAGCTATTTTTTTTATGTTGTGTTCGATTATATGGAACATCGAGAGAGCTGCTGATATACAAATATTGCCTGCTTTTCTCCTTTGCATCGACAAAGTTCTTTCGCAATGGACCATAACATCAGGAAAGAAAGTTAATGAGTTGCTCGTATTTGGATAGTGTCATGTAAATATAATTATATTCTTACTAGAATTAATCAATAACCCGTAATCCGATTGGATATCGTCACTTATTCTACGTAATTCGAAAGGAATTTATAAATCAATATTTCCGTTTGCCAGACTACTTTTTCCCAGGTCATTCCACGCGTATAAATCTACGAGCAATGATACTAAGGGTTCTGCTGGAAGGATCTGCCATCTTGAAAATGTGAAATCCTACATGTCATATTTATACAACAATACACACACAAAAATTAAAAAGCTGACCTTGAAAACTTATTTTAGTTAAATAGTATCAAACTTGAAGCGTACACGAAGCCAAATAACGTCTAATCGTTACGTTTCATACTGGAAGTCTTCCTAAGACGCCAATGACGTCATGTTGGTTATGTTCCAAAGTCGTCAATAACATTTCGCGGATTTTTTTCAGTAAATATACAATCGTATGTGTATTGAATGTCCATTGTTTAAGGCTCTCCTTGTGTATTTCTTTAAAAGTAATTACCATAGAAAACACGATGTCCAATTATAAGGATTAAACACTGTGTTTTTAGAAAATTATGTATGTATAAACTCCGGCAGCTCACTCACAAACTTTACATAAAGTTCTTCGGACTTTATTCAGTTTGTGAGTGAGTTGCCGGAGTTTATTTTAGGATTAAACACGGCAATTCACTCACAAACTGAATAAAGTCCGAAGGACTTTGTGTAAAGTTTGTGAGTGAGCTGCCGGAGTTTATACATACATAATTTCCTAAAAACACAGTGTTTAATCCTTATAATTCTTATTCTTGGACATCGTGTTTCTTTTCTACGCTAAATACTATTAAAGAAATACCCAAGGAGAGTCACAAACAATTGTAAACTGAAAAAAATCCTTGACGACTTTGGAACATAACCAACATGACGTCATTGGCGTCATATGAAGACTTCCAGTTTGAAACGTAAAGATTAGACGTTATTTGGCTTCGTGTACGCTTCAAGTTTGATACAATTTAACTAAAATAAGTGTTCAAGGTAAGCTTTTTAAATATTTTTGTGTATTGTTGTAAATATGACATGTAGAATTTCACATTTGCAAGATGGCAGATCCTTGTTAGTATCATTGCTCGTAGATTTATACGCGTGGAATGACCGGGGAAAAAGTAGTCTGGTAAACGGAAATATCGATTTATAAATTCCTTTTGAATGACGTAGAATAAGTGACGATATCCAATCGGATTACGAGTTATTGATGAATTCTAGTATGAATAGAATTATACATATATAATTTCCAAAAAAAACCAGTGTTTAATCCTATAATATAAGTAGCAGATAGAAATTTCTGTTTGATGATGGGGATAAAAGGCGCAATCTCCCAACTATATCTATTTCCTTTCCTATACTCGCCATAATGTCACTTTTTACTTACTTTGGAAACCTATTCTCGTCTTGAATATAGCTACAATACAACATATACAGCTAAGTATAATTTGTGCCCGAGCACCTGGGGCCGTCGTGGTTGTGATCGAATGGTAGTTGGATTTAAAACTACCCATACAATCAGTGCCTATCACCACTTTGTTGTAGTATTGTAGCCCACTTTGTGAGTTCGAACCACGTCCAGGCGAGGTGTACTCGGTGACTTGCGACAGGTCGGTGGTTTTCTCCTGGTACTACGGTTTCCTCTACCAATAAAACTGACATCCACGATATAACTGAAATATTGTTGAAAGTGATATTAAACACCACAAGTTTAACCTACACCTAGACATTTCCCGTGAATGACCGTTAGGAACGAAACTTTACGATAAATGAGTTGAATTCAATACCAGGATTTGCTTGATGAAGGGTTGCTGCTAACGAGGATGCTATTGAACCATGGGTTCATTGTGGTTAATTTAAAACCATCACTTCGAAAGCTTTACGATCGATATTATTATTTATTTATTTATTTATTTATTTATTTATTTATTCGTTGTCACAGATAATCACGAATGTCTTCCGTATTTCGTAGTCATAATCCCGTCCCTCTGTCCTATTTCCCGACTTATCACTCGATTTTAACAAGTGACACGACGGATGCCACTGGTGGAACTATATCACAACCTAAGATTAACAAAATCATTAAATGTTTTGGTTCTACACAACAATTGGTGTTGGTGGTCAGATTTCGGTTCAACATTGACACATTGTTTCACTATGATGTCTTACGATGGGCTTGTACACTACTATCTAATATTTCATAATGGTTTGAGTCCGTCGACGTTTTTTTTTACAATAATATCATACATATAACAACTTCTGTGTGGCGAAGATTGAATGTATTGTACATAATGTTCAAGATTATAGCGTTCTTTATAATAACGCTGTTTGCCCGGTTATATGTGAGGGCTGGTATTTTACTCACACGTGGATTGATTTTGATTTTTGGTGTTTAACGCCACTTTCAACAATATTTCAGCTATATCATGGCGACCAGTTTTAGTGGTGGAGGAAGCCGGAGTAACCGGAGAGAAACACCGACCATGGGCAAGCAACTGGTCGAGTGCACCCTTTTTTGTAATTTACAAAGGCGGGCGCGAACCCCCGCCGTATTGGTGATAGGCTTGTATTAGTTGTTAGATCTAGCGACCTAACTCATTGAGCCACCCGGACCTCTCCTCACACGTGGAAAGCACTTGCATGACCGCATCATTTAACTAAGAGGAGAGGTTTTGGCCCATGAAACTAGATTAACCTCCCACTTTTTATTGAAGTACATGTAGCAAGCCAGGAAAGTGAGCGGTCAGATATTTCTACGATTTTTATATTTGATTTTGGAATTGTTCGGACAATGTTTTGTTTTTTATTTTATCGTATATTATTCAACCAGAGCACATGACAAAGCTATCAATCTCTGCTTACAACGAGAGGACAAACTGTCCTGCGTCTTTATGGACAGGTTAGACAAAAGTTTTGCACTGATTTGATACCACATAGCATAGCCATAATTAGCATTTATCTAAAATGGAGAAATGTTATTTTTATGAACGAATGTAAATTTGGAAAAAAAACCTAACAGGGACAACACCAGAAACATATTTGAAATATGATTGACCTATTTATTGGAATGGTTAGACATCAAACTACAGAGATGTCTTTACCAGTAATGAATACCCAGTACTGAGAAATAAGGTTATCTGTGTAGAACCTTCCTGATTTAAATGACGTTCTGGTATATATAACTATCCACTCAAAACATAGGATAGAACCCAATTTCTGCTTATTACCTTTTAAGAAACTACAGAGCGTAATTCCTGTAATAATTAGCCAGTACCAAGAAATAATGTTATAGGCATATAAACTTCCTGATTTAAATGGCGTCGTGGTATACAGAACAGTTGTTCGCATTGTGAGCTATACTGTCGACCATTATCATTTGAACTGTTCTTAGTGTCCAGGACTTTAGTAACTTGTTGCCTCCAACTAGTCCATATAACAACATCTCATATTATGATTAACAGTGCTTTGAAACATTAATTTGTTACACCTGATTAAATCCATTCACTATCAACAGTTTACACTTGCAATGTATTAATTCAACCAGAAAAAAGTACTGACAATGAATAACCACATCTGTACATTTAAAAAATCATATATATTAAAAATGTCTGTAATAATTAGAAACACGAGTCATGTAAGAATCCGACCAGATTCTGTTTAGACCCTTTTCTTTTATTGCTCTCAAAGCTTTAAATGATCTATCTTTCCAATCTTTCGATTTTGAGCGTACCTGATGAGGATTATGCCAGACAATGGGCAAAACGTGAAAAGGAGGACTTAGATACTCTTTCCGAATGGGTGAAGAGTGTGAGGTCGCTAATACAGATTAGAATTAAAAACTCAGTGGGTCTATGAGCACTCGCTCTACATCAATCTTTGAAAACTCAAATGTTGCTAAACACCTGTCTCTCCTTCATGACAAATATGTTATTGTCTCCGCCGACAAGAGCCCTAACAATATTGTTTTTGTAAGTAAATCACATTACATAGACTGCATTATAAAGGAATTAGGTATTGACAATCCACTTGGCAATCCTACATATACCTCGACGACATTTACGAAAGAGAAATCCTGGACAATTATAGGTATGTTTTATGTTCCTTAGGAATTTCAACCAAATATGAAGATCTGGATCTGCCATCACAGTTTTTGATTGACAACATATCTTGTTATGTTTGGTGGACGCGTTTTTCAACAGACGGTTTGCATACCTATGGGTACAAACTGTGCTTCTCTTCTCGCCGACTTGTTCCTTTATTCGTATGAGACACATTTCATACAGGGGTTTCCCACGAAAAACGAAGAGAAGCTAGCCCGATCCTTTAATTTCACGTTCCGCTATATAGATGATGTCTTTTAACTAAATAATGCTAGGTTTGATGATTTTGTTGATCGCATCTATCCCATTGAACTTGAAATAAAAGATACCACAGATACAGATAGGTCTGCTTCATACCTTAACCTACACCTCGAAATCGACAGTGAGGGTCGAGTAAGAACGAAACTTTACGACAAAAGAAATTATTTCAATTTTCTCATTGTGAACTTTCCATGTATATGTAGCAACATTCCAGGACAACCTGGATATGGAGTATATATCTCTCAGATGATACGATATCCCAGAGCTTATGGTTCCTATCAGGATTTCCTTGATAGAGGGTTGCTGCTAACAAGGAAGCTACTGAACCAAGGGTCCCTTTTGGTAAAGTTGAAGTCATCACTTCGAAAATTTTACGGTCGCCACCATGACTTGGTTGACCGTTATGGAATATCTGTGTCACAAACTACCACGATATGTTCCACTTGTCGCAAACACTTCCCGGTCCTTTCCTCATGCACGACTTATTACCGGGTTTATAGCTAGATTAACACGACGGGTGTCACTAGTGGAGCAGGAACGGCTTACCTTTCTGGAGAACCTGAGTTCACTCCCGGTTTATGGTGGGGTTTGTGTTACTCGATCTTTAGTTTTATATGTATGTTTTGTAGATCGTTGATTGTCCTTTTGTACTGTTTCTTTTGGCCATTGTGTTGTCTGTTCTTCTTCGATATACGGATTCTGATTACCACTTTGGTATCTTCAAACTCTTCCTATTCCAGAAAGGCATCGTGCTCACTGAATTTGATGTCTACGTTTTTATTAACAGTGTGTGGAAGAACAAGAAATTATTTAGAAGATACCAAAGGAGATAAACAAAATTCGTGAATGGCTGGATAGACAATATAATTGCGAAAAGAAAAAGGGACAAACAATTGAACATAAAACACTACACTCGAACTATAGATTGAGCAACACGAAACCCACTAAAACGGGATGAATAATGAGTCAGACAAATGACATCTTGAATAGTTTATCATCATCTTTAGTCGATGCAGTCATAATAAAGACTGGAATAAACATATGATTAAAGTCAAGAACAAATTAGTAAAACCAAGGACAGATGAGTAGGGTGTACTAAAAAGATAACATAAGTCAAACATATCACAAATTTATCCAGTTTCTTTACATCTACTTTTTAAATAGCATATATCAATTGATTAATAAAAATATAATTTTCATTTAAAAAAAACAACAACAAACAACTTGACTTTGTTGTTTGGTTAGCGAATATATTACTGATCAAAACATTTCCTTTAATATGTCATTACTCAAATACATATACAGTTCTTTGGTTCAGCTTAAAGTTATTCAAATTAATAGCATTCAATGGCATTCTGGAATGAGCTGCCTATGGATTTAACACCTCCCCAAACGGAGGCAAAAAATCCTCCGACTTTCTTCACCACATCACTAAAGAAATCCGTGGTTCGATTTGTAAATGTGCGACGAGTCCAGGTATAATCTACTCCATAATGGTCTATGTTGATAGTTAATTGATTCTCGCAATTACCAGAACGGTATATGATTGGTTCATACAATGCGTCAGGAATATTTATAACAATTTCAACATTTGTCTCACCATCTAGATATCCTGCTATATGTGTTCGGACACTACATAGTCGCATTCTTAAAGAATCGTCTAAGTAATGTCTATAATTTCTAACCATGTCGTTGATGGTCATATGAATTATTTCTCTGTGTTGATATGCCTACAATATACATAATAATGATAAATGAATGGACTAATACTCTATTACGATCACGTGTATGTTGGGTTGAGTGTGCCCTGAACATTGTGTTCTACGTTATGAATAATGCTTAGAAACTTGTATTTGAAATTATTGTTGTCATGAATAGATAAATGTATTGATATAAATATGAGACATTTAATTGAGTGGTTTCTTAATACCGGTGTATTAACATATTTTAATATACATGTCTTTACGTTATTAATGATGTGTTCCGACTACAGCGATCTTCTTCCGCCCAGTCGTTTGTGTTTCGGCACTTACATGGTTTATTAAATATATTTATTATTGAAATTTATAGTTCTTAAATAAAGTAGTTTTGATGGCAATTAATGTTCTCCTCGATTGGTGACTTTTGATACTCGTCATTCCCTTTTAAAATAAAATGTGTTTATTAATGGTCCATTCCATCAAAGCTAAGACTATCTGTTAGATAGATGTCCTTCTCTTTCAAACTTTCAAAACAACTGTTTCCTAGTAAATTGTTCACCCTTTCGTGGAAACTATATCATTTCCACATAATGAATTATATATGGTTTAAATATACTTTCCAATGGAAGCGCATTATCCATTTAAACGATTGAAAATTTTCAATGCAAGTATATTTAAATATATTGATCTCGATTATCTTATTAAGTTCATCTATACTACGCATGAACACAGAAGTATAACTTAACCGACAATTAAAAAAAACAGATATTGGAACAAATAATGATAATACTGATATTAAGATTAACAAGAACAGTTAGAATAAACTAGTAGTTAATCAGAAGTCGTCATTCACATAAGGACAGGCAATTACCAAAAGAAAAAAAAGACAACCAATAGACAACAAAACACTACAAATAAAACTAAATAACACAAACACCACTAAACCCGGGGAAGAACTCAAGTGCTTCAAAAGAGTAAAAAGATCTAAGTTTGTAAAGTGTGTAGCGAGATGCGTTAAACTTTCCACATTGTCATGTAGGCTAAACTTTAATTTACGGTATCATGTATTTCCTGGAGAGTTCTCGTTACTGTTGTTTCATTTGAGTATTGTTGTCTTATTGAGATAACGCCTTTTACGATATACTATTAAACTGATATTTACTTCGTCTTGTCACTATGGTTGATGGTTTGTTGGAAGTTCATGTTCAAATTACTATACATCTACATGTATTTCGCATACATTTGCGTACGATAATGTCCAACACGATATTTATGTTGCAAATACACGGCGGGTATAATGTACTACAAATAAACGTTAGAGAATAATGAAGGGGCAATCGCAAATGGACAATTCAGAGAAACTGGAAACAAGGTACACAAAACTAATACAAACAAAACAAACACACACACAATATACGATACATTGGACACCACTTAGCGCAAAAATAAATAATGTAAATAAGACATGATCACCCCCCTGCAAACAACTGGAGTTAAAGACGAACCGAACATCGTTTGTATGTGGAAATCGTAACGGACATCACAGCACGGAACTCAGAACGTAAAGACACATAATAGGACAACACAATTTGTTTTTTTTAAATAAGCAACACAGACCCCTCCATAAAACCGGGGGTGAACTCAGGTGATCGCTTACTATTTTTGATACATGTTCCAGAATCCATTGAGATAACAGTTCATTTAATTTACTTTTATGTAATTTAACGCGTTTCCATTGTATTTAATTAAATTCATTTCCATCTCAACTGTGGTTCGGATTCATTTCTTAATTTCGAATGGACAGACACATGGCCGCGATCGTAGGTGTTTGGAATACATCTACAATATTAATCAGAACATATCAACACTGAAGGTCGATGGTTTCTTCCAGCAATGAGACCGCCATGATATAGCTAAATATTATGGCAGAATTGTTTACCCCTCATATTCATACTATTATTACTATTGTCATGAAAAGATTGTTCAAATTGTGAAATACCTGATATATAGATTATAATTGTTTCGTGGAATTGGTGGTACTATTATTAGAGGTGTTTCATAAGATTTAAATATACATTACAATCGAAACCTTTAACACCATTTAAAGAATGGAAAATTTCAATAAGGTGTTTCCACAAAAGGTATATTTAGACAACCTATTGATCTGAATGTTTTCATCAAGTTGAGCAATATTACGAATGAACCCAGTGATCTTCGAGAGACAGAGGTCGTTGATTACCACGTTATTTGTAAAGATTTAAAGATGACAGTCGGGGTTTTCATTTGTATTCTTATACAACTGTCTGGCCTTTACTGCCTTATCAAATCTGATTGGTTTGATTTAATTTTTGGTGTTTAACGCCACTTTCAACAATATTTCAGCTATATCATGGCGACCAGTTTTAGTGGTGGAGGAAGCCGGACTACCCAGAGAGAACCACCGACCATGGGCAAGCAACTGGTAAACTTTATCACTTGCGTTTGCGAGTCGAGTACACCCTTTTTGTAATTTATTCTGCAATTGGTAACTTTACAGCATTGATAAAGGGGGATCGTATCAACTTTTGCTTTATACTGGACAATGTCCTGTATAAAGCATTTGGGCCACGCCCCTTTTTGGAACTATTGCTTTATACTGGACAATGTCTTGTATAAAGTATTTTTAAATGGGGCCCATGACGGGGAATATGAATTTTAATTATTTTTTTAAATAGAAAACAGTGAGAAAAAAATATAGTATTGCAGCATAAAAACAGTATAGGTATGATGTCTTTTTATATGAGATTTATTTGTATTCGGCACGAAGCAAGGGGACTGCTCGGCAGAGCCTAGCAGTACCCCTGTTTCTTAGCCTCATCCCAATAAATCTCATATAAAAAGACATCATACCTATGTTGTCTAATAACAAAGTCGGGCGCCACGATAGAACTCACATATTGCTGATAGTAACCATGACGACTTATATCGGAAACACCAACACAGATCAAACATATATGGAAACCAATAAATCTAAAATATGTATTATACCCATTAAATTATATATTTACCTTTTTATTACTATCACCGAGTTTCTATCTCTGTTGGTGGACTATCAAGCGCCAATAGTATCATACGGCCATATAGTCAGTGTGTGTCGGTATACGTATGTCGTATTGGTAAGGTATTATAAACACATTCGTTTAAGAGGATATGATATCTAAGTGTCTGAGTTTGTTCTTTGTATCTTTTCCTGCTTTTCTTTTATTTACTTTTGTTGTTTTGTCACAAAACATACATGCTTAATGAGATCACTGGGAAATAGTAATTGCAAATATGCTCGTTTTTTTGCAAATATAACTGGTAAAATGCTAATAATTAAACATTACCAGTTATATTGGCGTTTACCAGTTAAATTAGTAAATTCCTATTTATATTTGTAATTGTCTTGTTATATTTGGATTTTTCCTTTTATATTTACATTGTCGATTTAGATTTTCATTTTCCTGTTAAATTTTCATTCTCCTGTTAAATTNGGATTCTCCTGCTGAATTTGCAATAGCTACAATACAACATATACAGCTAAGTATGATTTGTACCTGAACATCTGGGGCGGTCGTGGTTGTGATCGAATGGTAGTTGGATTTAAAACTACCTATGCAATCAGTGCCTATCACCACTTTGTTATAATATTGTAATCCACTTTGTGAGTTCGAACCACGCCCAGGCGAGGTGTACTCGATGACTTACGACAGGTCGGTGGTTTTCTCCGGGTACTACGGTTTCCTCCACCAATAAAACTGACCTCCACGATATAACTGAAATATTGTTGAAAATGGTATTAAACACCATAAGCTTAACCTACAACTAGACATTTCCAGTGAATGACCGTTAGGAACGAAACTTTACGATAAATGGGTTGAATTCAATAATCGCATAAGCAAAGTAGGACTTTTCTTCCATTTATTCCAGAACTTGCAGTTTCTACCAGGATTTCCTTGATCAAGTATTGCTGCTAACGAGGATGCTATTGAACCATGGGTTCATTGTGGTTAATTTAAAATCATCACTTCAAAAGCTTTACGATCGATATTATTA
>MJUT01054511.1:34566-45058 GCA_002080005.1 Gigantidas platifrons
ACAATCAGACGGGCAAGTTGAGCGTTTCAACAGGACTCTCTTGGCAATGTTAAGTAAATATGTCCAGGACAACCAAAAGGATTGGGATGTTCATCTTCAAAAAGTGATGATGGGTTATCGGACGAGTGAGCACGAATCTACAAAATACACTCCAGCGTTCGTATTGTTTGGAAGGGAGCTTCGACTTCCTTTAGACGTCCAGTATCATCTACCTGACAACAGTCATGCTGATTCATGCAGTGATTTTGAAAACAAAATGAAAACTGGTTTTGTAGATGCATACAAAGTGGTACGGGATAATTTGAGTCGGGCACAAAAAACAATGAAAGATTATTATGATAGGAAAACGCAAGGTGCAGCTTTCTCGGAAGGGGACCAGGTATGGTACTTTGACCCAAAGGTGAAAAAGGGAAGGTCCACCAAATTAAACAGACCTTGGAAGGGTCCTTTCACCGTGAAAAAAAGAATTTCAGACTTAGTTTATAGGATTCAGTTAAACGGATCAAAAATTCGGAAGGTGGTCCATTTTAACAAATTGAAGAAGCTTTCTGCTAATTTCGGAAACACACCTGTTGACAAATCAGCTGGAAGGAACAAAGTTACTAAGCAAGAGGTTGATTACGTTGACGAAGATGAGGAAGATGACAACGACGTGCAACTAAGGAGAGGACGAGCGGATTTGGACGAACCGCCCCAATTACTATTTCCACCGACACCCCCTGATACTCCAATCGGTGGCAGGCGGTTTGAAGCAGCAGACGACGATGATGAAGAAGAGGACGAAGACGCACCAGATGGACAGAATCAGCAACGAGACGACTCCGAAGAAGAATGGGAAGATGCTCGGGATGGTACAGACATGAACAATGTAGATATGAACAATGTTGTGTCCGATCATGTACATGATATAGAAAATTCAGGATTACCGATAGTTGAAGATTTACGCCGTTCCACTCGAGTTAGACGAAACCCGAAGTACCTAGAAGACTTTATTTTAGAAGTGGAAAATAGTGAACTATAATTTTTAGTATTTTATCATTGATTCTTTTGATCATTCAGACACAAGGATGTGTCTTCTGTGAGGGAGGACAGTGTTGCGTTCTGGGTTCGGGTCAACGATCCAGTTTTTAGGTTGACCGTTGCTGAAGATACTGAGACAGATTGTCGTAAAAGGGCGCAAAAGAGTGATTTGCTGTGTTTGAGAAGCTTCATTGTTGGATTGTGATTGTTGAGGCCGTGTTGACGATTTGCTGAGTTGAACTGTTAATGTTGTATAATATTCGCTATAACCAATCGTTTATTATTGTGTATATATCTTGTAAATAAATATTATCGCAACTTCACATGAGTTACATGTGTTTCATTCATTCAGTTCGTCATCATGTATTGTGTATTTTATTGTCTACCTCTTGTAACAGTGTATACTGTCAGAGTGTAATAAAAGTCTTAGTCTTAGTCTTAGTCATTTTATACATCCATTAATAGTATTTGTCTGTATTTAATTAATTATTAGTTTATAGCACCAATCTAAGAATTCTAACTTTTTTTCTACAATTTTTGTATTTACTTGTGGCTCAAATTGTCTATTAAAAAAATTTTAGAGTTAAATTTATCCTTACCTTTTCTGGAAACATTAGATAACATCATCTTCTCGTTGTTAGGGATGGTCTGTATTTAATAGAAGTAGAAGCATACTTATTTCACTTGAACGTGAATGTGCTAAAGTTTGTTTTATATATGCATTCGTACCAGTTAATACATATTGAACATTAATATATAATTCTAATTAATAAATCGACACGATAAAGCTGAAATATTGTTGAAAGTGACGTTAAACACAATAACTCTTAATTGATAATACGAGAACAAGAGAAATGTCTTTTAAAAACAAATCTACTCACCATTGTGTATCGTTGTCTTTACCGTTCAGATATCAAAACTTGAATTCTGATTGGAAAGTTTCGAACAAAGGGATCAGTAAGTCTGACGAATTTAAATAGGATTTTACGATCGATCCATTTATTTTAATTGAACAAGTTAACAGAGATAGACGATGGCTAACGTACATATGGTAAGTTTAATTTATAAAGAACTTATCGTTGTTTTTTTTTAAGTATACTGTCTTCACCTCATTTCGTGTTATACCTCGTTCCGAGGTATTTTCTTTTTGTGATTTGCGTACCTCCGTTTACGCAGTCGCCGGTCCGAGGATGCAGGTCACGTTTCACTGACGACACGCTTTGTTTACATCACCTACTTTTTGGAAATGCTTGCATTTCAGGTAAGCTTTTGCCGTTTTATTATATATAATAATAAATCTCAACTTCTCCTTCACCCTTATATGCCATCTCATTTGATAAATCTTAAAAACCAACTTAGATATCGTTTATTGAACATGTGAAAACTGTTTTGTGTTCGTCTGCTATCCAGCTTCCTAGTTACCAATGACAATAAAGTTGCACTTACGGTTGTGCGCAAGAAAATACTATGGAAAATCAGATTAACAATTATGAGAATTTTGTTGTTTTTCGATAATACGACTGGAATTAAAGCAATATACGGCATGAGTGAACAACTTAGAAAAAAAGATCAAGCGTTGTTTTTTGGAATTATACCATCATATGTTTCTTCCAACTCCTAAAATATGTGATATTTAAAATGAAAATTGCCAAAAAGTGCATAAAATTTAATCCCAAACAATTAAAAAAAATCAATTGTTGTTTTTTCCATTTAAATCTTTTTTCCATCTAAGTGTGTTATACAGAATTTTTTAAATAATAAAAAAATCTTTTATTTGGTTCAAATTTATCTGACTGATAAATAACCCGCCAAAGCAGTCAAGCATATCAGCCCCAATGGCTCTCCATAACAGGGAATTCCCAGTACATCGGAACGAGGTTAAGGTCAAAAAAGGTCCCATCGGAGAACTGTCAACAATCGATAACTTGAACACAAGGTTAAAACTCCTGTTTTAAAAGGATATTATTATTTTTTATTAGTTCATAGCATAATATGTTTGTATGAATACAGATTCATTCAAACGATAGGTATCGTATATTTTACAAGGTGTGTTTCCGTAAGACCATCGGAATGAGGTAAACCCAGTATAATATATATATATTGTGCATTGTAAGAAATATATTATATATATGTTTAATGCCACTTTCAACAATATTTAAGTTATATTTTGGAGATCGGTTTTATTGGTGGAGGAAATCGAAGTAGCAGTTGAAAACCATCAACCTACCAAAAGTCTCTTTCAAGGTTGACCACGTAAAGTTGCAACAAATACACCTCACCACGCGCGGGGATCGAACTCACAAATTCTCACAAAACTCATGTAACTCCGTCTTACGCAATGCTAAATAATTAATTCAAACAAGTATGGTATATATATATAATATATGTTCAAATATTATTAACTTCCCTCTGTTTAGAAATTAAGCAAATTTTATAATTTTTTCCTTCTTTTAAATTTGCTATAGATTATAAATAGGCACAACAAATACTCGGGCCGATGATAATTTGAGAATATGTCTGCTCAGTGAAATGTCCGATACCATAATTAACACTACATGCAGAATTTGTATAAACACTTCCGAGTATAAGAAGAGTTTGAAGATACCAAAGGGCTTATCACAATTGTCAAAAGAAAAAGTACAAAAGGACAAACAACGATCTACAATACATTGAACATAAAACTAAAGATCGAGTAACACGAACCCCATTAAAAACCGGGTGTGGGGGTGAACTCTGGTGCTTTGGAAGGGTAAGCAGTTCCTGCTCCACTAGTGGCACCCGTCGTATTAATCTAGTAACAAACCTGATAAGTCATGAATGATGAAAGGGCCGGGAAGTGTTCACAGCAGGTGGAGCATATCTGTGGTAATTTGTGACAGATATTCCGTAAAGCTTTCGAAGGTATAACATGTTTAATTCACCTGACCGAAAGAGTTATCAGATGCATTGTCCTCACTTTTAGGCACGGGTGCAAAATTTTATATTAGGGTCGAGTATTTTGTGAACTATGAGTCCAGCCGGTTCAGTTGATGTTGAGCGAAATCCCCGTAAATGTCCAGTAAAACCAGGAGAGGAGAAAACCCATATTAGAACAGAGATGCAGTCTCTGGTTTGATTTGACAATCAATTTAGACAGACTTGTACGATGAACAAAATACTTTCACAAAAACAAATCACGGAATCATGTCCACAGGTTTCATCTGTTTCAAAACATAATCACGGACAATAATGTACTAACTATAAAATGTTTTCGTTTCACATTTACATCAAATAATTATTACTCTTATGATTTACATTTAGGATCACGGAGACGAAGAAAATAATTATGACGACGTTGACAACCAGGTAAGAATGATGCATCATATATTATATTGAGTATAAGTGGGTGAGTGATTGTTGTTCAACGCTAAGTGGACAATTTTTCAGATATATCACGGCGAGAACAAGTTGTATTCGATTAAATGATGATCTTCGCGTTGTAGTAGAGCAACATCCTTAGTTGGATATTCATACTGCTAGTTCATTGAACCAACAGTACACGGGTAGACATTTCTCTCCACCCAGACATAATGTCCTGATTCCGAATCTTTGATCGAACTCCTTAATACTGCATGCTAAGCGGAGAGACAGCAACTACAAATTTTAGAATCTTTGGTTTGACCCGACCGAGGTTCGAACCCACGATCTACTGCACTCGAGGAGAACACGCTTGCCATTACGCCACCGATGCGGTATCTCAATTGAATATATCACGTACTATCTAAGCTAATTCCATTATCTATTGCTGGAATGGATTATATTTGTAAAAACAAAAGCAAATGATACGATTTGATGTTCTGAATTTCTGCTTATAGTATAGCACTGCCCTCTCAACCACATGCTCTAGCATTGGAGCCCTTTGGTAATGAAAAGATCGCGTGATAGTCATCCTCCATTGCAGCCTCCATATATCCATTTTTATTAAAGCAACAATTTGTATTTATGAAATATTACGTGTGAAATAACGGATTTAGTAATTAAGTTTTAGGTTTACATTTTCTTCTACTTAAATAACAACAAAGAGTTTTCATATCATATATATATGTGTATGAGAATGTTGACTTTTATGGTGTGAACAAATTATATTTATATATTTTATCTGTTTTATTAGGTTTATAAGGCGCATCAAATGAGACAACAAAAGAGAAGTAACATCATTGACGATTCTGAGGTATGACATTGTCTTAATCATTTATTTAAATTGAAACTGATTAATTGATTAAAATAATAAAATTGAAAACTAAATACACTACAACGTAAGAACAGTTCCAAAATCCAATGGTACATTCGTAGAGACAAAGGCTAAATCGTAATCCCTACAACATATATACATGATGGTTCAATCTCAATGATTGGTACGGGTACTTTAATAAAACGTGACAGAGATTAGGCTAGTTTTGTGGGGTTAAACTTCTATCTTAGAGAAGTGATGATGTCGTGCAAGTGTTTCCACATACGGGTAATCGGGAAAAGCGTTATTGAAAGGAATGTCGAGTCATAATTTTGAACTTGACACCTAATAAATTTATTCTGTATGAAGCAAAAGTTGTCATTTGTGGCAGATCAGGGGCGATAAGCCTTACTCTCATTTAAGTGCTAGATAGTACACAAGGCTATCAGAAGACATAGTCAGGAAATAATGATCAACTTTAAATGAGTGATTGTTGTTTAACGCCATATAAGCTATTTTCCAGCTATATCATGGCGAAGATAAGTTACATTCGATGACTTTATAATGATGTACGCTTTATACTAGCATAACAAGCTTAGTTATATTTTTATTATGCTAGCTCACTGATAAAACAGTCGTCTTACTCGGTCAAATTATTTATGATTACGAGCCAATCAACAAGTCTTTGCTCCCTGACCTTAATGCTTCCCGCTCAGCTAGAACCAATAAACACCAATTTAAAGGTCTTAGATTTGACCCAATCGCACGCGAACCCACGGTCTACCACACTCTCAAGGTGAATATGCTAATTATTACGCAAACGATGCGGTCTTGTCAACTTTGAACCAATGCAAACTTTCATAATTGATAGAATACAGTTTAAAAAACGATCATTCTTATCCACAATATGATTTAATTGACTATTGAGCAAACATGTTATATTTCAGTTTCTAGATGAAGTTATTGAAGTAGAAGTAATAAACAAACGAGTTATAGGTCGAGTTATGATTAAGTACTGCGGCCACGAGGGAACATCTAATGATAAACGAACAGCATCTCTTCGGAAGCTTCTCCAAGCAGTCATAGATTGCTTACAATGTAGCCACAAGCATACAAATTGGCGTAACGCTGAGGTGACAGTATACGACATTGATGATAATTCCTTCAGGATTATTAGTGGTCAGGGAAAACACCAGTTTGTTGTGTCTGATGTAGGCAATGGAGAACCTGAAATTGTAAACACCGCAAACAAGGTGACCAAGACAAGGCAGGTCAGAATCCCTCAACGAAGTGAACACCAGCAAGACATTCGACCTCCCAGTAGGACACATGGGAGAGGTGAACACCAGCAAGACATTAGACCTTCCAGTAGGACACATGGGAGAGGTGAACACCAGCAAGACATTACTGGTAGACCTTCCAGTATGACACATGGGAGAGGTGAACAGCAGTGGGACAGTAGACCTTCCAGTAGGACACATGGGAGAGATGAACAACAGTGGGACAGTAGACCTTCTAGTAAGACACATGCGGGATTTGAATCTACTCATCCTTATAGACATACCACTCATGACGTCAATTCTGGACATCATTATTGTCACAACACTGACAAAGAAAAAGGTTGTATTATCTGTTGAAGAAACAAACTAAGTAATTGTACAAAAACAATTATAAACACTAAGGTTAACAAACCGTATATTTTGTTGTTATATTGTACACGACTATTATTTAAATTTTATTTTCTATCGTCCATTTGATTGTTTTAAAATAAAGTTTTCAATGTTTTATTTCTTCTTTACCTTTCGAGTCAATGACTGATTGTTGTTTAACGCCAACCCATCAATTTGTCAGTTATGTCATGGCGAGAACACGTCACATTTCAATGAGATGATGACGAGATCCACTTTGTAATAGATCAACACGCTTAGTTGGTTTTTATAGTGCTAGCGCACTGAAACAACAGTCCGTGGATAGACACATTATCCTGATTCCGAGCCAACCAGTCTTTGCTCTTTCCCCTTCCTTAGTGCTGCATGCATAGCAGAGAAGCAACAAATACCAATTTCATAGTCTTTGGTTTGACCCGATCGGAGCTCGAACCCACGATCTACCGTTCTCGAAGCAAGCACGCTAACCATTACACTATTGATGCGGTTTCTATTGTGGTGTCTGGTGATGTATAGTACCAAAGCCGAGATCACTATTGTTCACCAGATAACTCTATAAGAAATATGTTCCCGAGGAAGAAGACAATACTATGTTTAGTAATACCTCATTAGTATAATGGAACATCTATGTTATTATCAGTCAGGTTTTCAATTTCGACATCGCACAAAACAAGATGGCTAACAAAACCCACAGTAAGCAATGGTTTAAGAAAGAGGTGGTGTCAAATGTTTGTCAAACACCACACAATAATCCTGGCATAATGAATCCTATTAACACTCATATTCCAATCAAGATTTAAGAAAACTTATGGTATTCTAACCATTTAGGGGTATTCTTGAAATCTGCTAAAAATGAAATTTTGCGAAAAAAAAATTAAAATATGGGAGTCCTGATTGCAGTAATTATTAAGCAAATTTAGAGACATCGACCTCAGCTTATTATATAGATCTACATGTATCAGAGTATTATTTTAGAGAAATAGTACTAAAACCCTCATGAATATTAAGAAGATCAGTTCCAGTATATTGATAATCAACAAGGTCTTGCGAGATAATTCAAGGTTTGATATATGGTTTTAAACTTCAATATTCTAGGTCTAGGTTACCGATTATTTGTAAAATTTCTAAAAGAGCTTACGTTAATTCCGATGCTGTGGGACCATTTGCGCATTCCTGATTTAATTCTAGTATTTTATGGATTGTTAATGGGGATTGTTTCCCTTATGACAGGCACACTGATGGCCGTTCTATTATCGAAATTGTACTTGCTACAACCGTACATAGACTAAAATGGCAACAATGCAGAGAAAATCTGCATACCTCCTGACACACAAATTCCTGAAGCGTTCCATATAAAAAATAATAGGAAAAATTTCTTATAAAATGTAGGTATGTGAGCCTTGTAAAAAAATTGGATGTAATGATTATAGCAATTCAAACTTTCAAAAGTTGCTAGAACATTAAAATTTTGTGCAGATTTTGTGAGAAATATGTTATTTTCTTTTAACTTTGGATGAAATGGGAATTTTCTCCCGCCTTCAAAAAGGGGGTCAGCTACCTTACATCTCTCAGACATATGACAGAGGTATTAAGATGTTATCCACGAAAGTAGGCTACCACAGATGATGTGAGTGTGTGATTCAGGTAACGAAATGTTATTCATGAGGCTACCTTGCATTACTTATGTGTGTGATATTGGTACCAAAATGGTATCCGTGAAAATTAGCTACCTGACATTCCTTACATGGTATAGGTGTCATAACATTTTCCATGAAAATAGGCTACAATGCATCTGTTCACTGTATCAATAGTGTGTGATATTCGTACCAAAGTGTTATCCATGAAGATAACCTACCTTATGTATCCCTATTTTCTGATATTGGTATGAAATGAGTATCCATGCAAATGGACTACTTGACATTCATTCATTACATGATATTGTCATAATAAAGTTTTGTTATAAAAATAAAGTTAAAAAAATATATGATATTTGTTTAAAGATATAAAATCTAAAAAGATGGAACTAAGTGGAAAACTTAGTTTCCTCATACTTTATAAAATTGTTGTTAGAAAATATGAAAAAATGAGTCAAAACTAGGTGTAAAATAAAGGCATAAACAGGAAAATACAGTTGGTTAATATAGTTAATTATATGAAATTATGTTGCCGTATATATTTGTATTTTGTAAATAAAATTCAAATTAAAAAAAAATATATATAAAGTTTTGCGTGAAAATAAGATACTTTGCATGCGTTCATTGTATGATATACGTATCAAAGGGTTTTCCATGAACTTTTTTTTTACCGTACGTCTCCCGTGTTTCATGTATATATCAGATTGTATTCCATGAATTTTTTTTACCATACGTCTCCCCAGTATTCATGCAGGTATCAGAATGTTGTCCATGAAAATAAACTACCGTACGTCTCCCCAGTGTTCATGCAGGTATCAGAATGTTATCCATGAAAATAAACTACCGTGCGTCTCCCAGTGTTTCATGTAGGTATCAGAATATTATCCATGAAAGTATACTACCATACGTTTCCCCAGTGTTTCATGTAGGTATCAGAATGTTATCCATGAAAATAAACTACCGTGCGTCTCCCAAGTGTTTCATGTAGGCTTCAGAATGTTACCCACGAAAATAAACTACCGTACGTCTCCCAAGTGTTTCATGTAGGTATCAGAATGTTATCCATGAGATTAAACTGCCGTATGTCTTTTCATTCGATGATATAAGTTTCAGGAGACTGCATGAAAATAAGCTACCTTACATTTCTAATACATGTCTGGCAGTGTCTCATATATATCAGCATGTAATCCATGACAAAAAGCTACCACGCGTCATCCCAATACCGCAGATGACGCCAGTGTGTGATTTAGGTAACAAAATGTTATTCATGAAAATAATTATAGATTATTATATGGCATTTTTCATCAGTATTACATGTCGTATCAACCCGAGACATCCATATTAGCCCTCGGTTCGGCTCGAGGGATAATATCGGTTGAGGGTTGATATGGCATGTAATATGAAAAATGCCATATCATAGCCTATAGACTGTGGACAAAAGTATTCGTACTATTTCAATATTCCCTATATATTTCATATTTTTCAAAAAAAAATTACCCTGAAGTCAATTCATGTTCAATTTTGATAATTTATATATCAATAAAAACATAATTTAATGTATTTTTACTCTATAATTTCAAAATAATTGTTTATGATAAACATTTTGAGAATACACAAGTTAAACACAACTGAATTCATTTTTTTTTTTTTGCGAAGCAAAATGCAATGATAATTTTTGTTGACAGATTATTTGAGTCTGTGTTTAAATCATGCCATTCGATTCATGGCGATTTGAAAAACATGCTTCAAAAGGTTATTTCAAAATTACTAGTCTATGATTTATTTCAGATCATACTCAGTTTTCCTACTTGTGTTTTCATTCGATTTATGAAGCCAGCAGTGTCATCATTCATTGCATAACGAGCATTTTCCACGTTTTCTCCGTTATACATTTTGACCGTAGCAGACGACGGAAGTAAACAACCATACATTAATAACGAAAACTGATCGGACAAAAAAAA
>MJUT01054511.1:52007-65178 GCA_002080005.1 Gigantidas platifrons
TAGCTAATTTTAATGGATACTCCTTTCATACCAATATCACAAAATAGGGATACATAAGGCCATAAAAAGTTAATTTCTTGGTTCTCAGGCCCGCCCGCATGTGGAAATTCGTCGCCGCATTGCCGATTTTATTGCAAAAATATTAAAAAAAAATAATTTAAATGCGGTAGCGCTGTCCGTACGGAAAAAACAATCGCGTCCGTTTTTCTCTTATATCGCGTGGTCGGTGAAACGCTTTAAAACGCATCATGCTTAAATGAGATTTAAAGCATCGTTATGACAATGTATAAATAAAAAACGTGTTTCAGTTTGACATTTAGACAAAATGTCAATCGTTTCTGTGCAAATTCGCCACAAATGTTTGCCAGTTTTACCAGGGAACATAATAGGGGGCTTCTCCGAAGCTTGTACCTTATTGGAATTGTTTACGGAGATAAAAAAAATGGTACGTTGGGCCCAGCGGATTGGACGTTTCCATAAAAATTAACCACTTGTGATGTTTCTGCCACCATCGGAAGAAATAAAATTGAAATTTTCAATAGAGTAATGAAAAGATTTATACATTGCCAATTTTTTCACACAAAAAAAAGAAGAAAAAATGCCTCCCTCATCACTTTTTACAGCAGTAAAAGGATAAAAAAAAAATGCCGCCCTCCCTCATCAATTTTGACAAAAAGGGCCCGAGAACCAAGTAATTAATTTTGCATGGCGTAAGGTAGTTTATTTTCATGGATACCACTTTGGTACCACGATTGATGCAAGATAGCTTATTTTCACGAATAACATTTCGTTACCTAAATCACAGATTGTCATCATTTGAGATGTAAGGTAGCTAATTGTCATTGATACTCTTTCTTACAAAGATCACAAACAAGGGAGACATGAGGTAGCTTATTTTCACGGACAACTTTCTGATACATATGCCACAAGTTTCAAAGATGTCAGTTGGCTAATTTTCATGAATACCACGTTGGTACCAATATCACACATTATTGATACAATGAACAGATGCAATGTAGCTTATTTTCATAGAAGGCATATTGGACAATCCCAAGAGACATATCATCAAATGAAGAGACTTAATGCAGATTATCATATACTTACTCAAGATATGTTTAATTTTGCATATGTCATAAATTCGAAATGCAACAAGTCATATCTCCAGGGGGTGTAATAACCTGACCAGTATTACATGGGGGTTTAATAATGTGTACCGTATTACATGGGGGGTGTAATATGGATTTTTCAAAATGGTGACAGGAATTTTTGAATGAGATGAAGTATTTAGGGTTTCACTTGTAATTATAAAGTCCTTTTTTTTAAATTATTTCCCCTGGAGGAATTCACGGTTTTTTTTGTCCGATCAGTTTTCGTTATTAATGTATGGTTGTTTACTTCCGTCGTCTGCTACGGTCAAAATGTATAACGGAGAAAACGTGGAAAATGCTCGTTATGCAATGAATGGTGATACTGCTGGCTTCATAAATCGAATGAAGACACAAGTAGGAAAACTGAGTATGATCTGAAATAAATCATAGACTAGTAATTTTGAAATAACTTTTTGAAGCATGTTTTTCAAATCGCCATGAATCGAATGGCATGATTTAAACACAGACTTAAATAATCTGTCAACAAAAATTATCATTGCATTTTGCTTTGCAAAAAAAAAAAATGAATTCAGTTGTGTTTAACTTGTGTATTCTCAAAATTTTTATCATAAACAATTATTTTGAAATTATAGAGTAAAAATACATTAAATTATGTTTTTATTGATATATAAATTATAAAAATTGAACATGAATTGACTTCAGGGTAATTTTTTTGAAAAATATGAAATATATAGGGAATATTGGAATAGTACGAATACTTTTGTCCACAGTCTATAGGCTATGATATGGCATTTTTCATATTACATGCCATATCAACCCTCAACCGATATTATCCCTCGGGCCGAAGGCCCCGAGGGCTGATATGGATGTCTCGGGTTGATACGACATGTAATACTGATGAACAATGCCATATAATAATCTATAATTATTTTCATGAATAACATTTTGTTACCTAAATCACACACTGGCGTCATCTGCGGTACTGGGATGACGCGTGGTAGCTTTTTGTCATGGATTACATGCTGATATATATGAGACACTGCCAGACATGTATTAGAAATGTAAGGTAGCTTATTTTCATGCAGTCTCCTGAAACTTATATCATCGAATGAAAAGACATACGGCAGTTTAATCTCATGGATAACATTCTGATACCTACATGAAACACTTGGGAGACGCACGGTAGTTTATTTTCATGGATAACATTCTGATACCTACATGAAACACTTGGGAGACGTGTGGTAGTTTATTTTCATGGATAACATTCTGATACTTACATGAAACATCGGGGAGACGTACGGTAGTTTATTTTCGTGGGTAACATTCTGAAACCTACATGAAACACTTGTGAGACATACGGTAGTTTATTTTCGTGGGTAACATTCTGAAGCCTACATTTAACACTTGTGAGACGTACGGTAGTTTATTTTCGTGGGTAACATTCTGAAACCTACATGAAACACTTGTGAGACCTACGGTAGTTTATTTTCATGGACAACATTCTGATACCTGCATGAATACTAAGGAGACGTATGGTAACAAAATGTCATGGAATACAATCTGATACATACATGAAACACGAGAGACGTACGATAAAAAAAAAGTTCATGGAAAACCCTTTGATACGTATATCATACAATGAACGCATGCAAAGTATCTTATTTTTCCGCAAAACTTTATATATATTTTTTTTAATTTGAATTTTATTTACAAAATACAAATATATACAACACAATTTCATATAATTAACTACATTAACCAACTGTATTTTCCTGTTTATGCCTTTATTTTACACCTAGTTTTGACTAATTTTTTCATATTTTCTAACAACAATTTTATAAAGTATGAGGAAACTAAGTTTTCCACTTAGTTCCATCTTTTTAGATTTTATATCTTTAAACAAATATCATATATTTTTTTAACTTTATTTTTATAACAAAACTTTATTATGACAATATCATGTAATGAATGAATGTCAAGTAGTCCATTTGCATGGATACTCATTTCATACCAATATCAGAAAATAGGAATACATAAGGTAGGTTATCTTCATGGATAACACTTTGGTACACATATCACACACTATTGATACAGTGAACAGATGCAATGTAGCCTATTTTCATGGAAAATGCTATGACACCTATACCATGTAAGGAATGTCAGGTAGCTATTTTTCACGGATATCACTTTGGTACCAATATCATACACATAAGTAATGCAAGGTAGCCTCATGAATAACAATTCGTTACCTGAATCACACACTCACATCATCTGTGGTAGCTTACTTTCGTGGATAAGATCTTAATACCTCTGTCATATGTCTGAGAGATGTAAGGTAGCTTACCCCTTTTTGAAGGCGGGAGAAAATTCCCATTTCATCCAAAGTTAAAAGAAAATAACATATTTCTCACAAAATCTGCACAAAATTTTAATGTTCTAGCAACTTTTGAAAGTTTGAATTGCTATAATTATTACCTCCGATTTTTTACAAGGCTCACATACTTACATATTACAAGAAATGTTTCCTATTATTTTTTATCTGGAACGGGAATTTGTGTGTCAGGAGGTATGCAGATTTTCTCTGCATTGTTGCAATTTTAGTCTATGTACTGTTGTAGCAAGTACAATTTCGATAATAGAACGGCCATCAGTGTGCCTATCATAAGGGAAACAATCCCCATTAACAATCCATAAAATACTAGAATTAAATCAGGAATGCGCAAAAGGTCCCACAGCATCGGAATTAACTTTTAGAAATTTTACAAATAATCGGTAACCTAGACTATTGAAGTTTAAAACCATATATCAAACCTTGAATTATCTCGCATTTTTTAACCGCATTCTGCTGAGCTCTATCAAGACCTTGTTGATTATCAATATACTGGAACTGATCTTCTTAATATTCATGAGGGTTTTAGTACTATTTCTCTAAAATAATACTCTGATACATGTAGATTTATATAATAAGCGCTGAGGTCGATGTCTCTAAATTTGCTTAATAATTACTGCAATCAGGACTCCCATGTTTTTAATTTTTTTTCGCAAAATTTCATCTTTTGCAGATTTCAAGAATACCCCTAAATGGATAGAATACCATAAGTTTTCTTAAATCTTGATTGAAATATGAGTGTTAATAGGATTCATTATGCCAGGATTATTTTGTGGTGTTTGACAAACATTTGACACCTCCTCTTTCTTAAACCATTGCTTACTGTGGGTTTTGTTAGCCATCTTGTTTTGTGCGATGTCGAAATTGAAAACCTGACTGATAATAACATACATGTACCATTATACTAATGAGGTATTACTAAACATAGTATTGTCTTCTTCCTCGGGAACATATTTCTTATAGAGTTATCTGGTGAACAATAGTGATCTCGGCTTTGATACTATGCATCACCAGACACCACAATAGAAACCGCATCAATAGTGTAATGGTTAGCGTGCTTGCTTCGAGAACGGTAGATCGTGGGTTCGAGCTCCGATCGGGTCAAACCAAAGACTATGAAATTGGTATTTGTTGCTTCTCTGCTATGCATGCAACACTAAGGAAGGGGAAAGAGCAAAGACTGGTTGGCTCGGAATGAGGATAATGTGTCTATCCGCGGACTGTTGTTTCAGTGAGCTAGCACTATAAAAACCAACTAAGCGTGTTTATCTATTACAAAGTGGACCTCGTCATCATCTCATTGAAATGTGACGTGTTCTCGCCATGACATAACTGACAAATTGATGGGTTGGCGTTATACAGCAATCATCCATTCACTCGAAAGGTAAAGAAGAAATAAAACATTGAAAACTTTATCTTAAAACAATCAAATTGACGGTAGAAAATAAAAGTTAAATAATAGCGAGCATCGAAAGATGCGAGCTAAACAGCAACATGTGTGTAAGGAGATGAATCAATATATGAACAATACCAACCGGAAATGGATTCTAAGTTTCGGCATAGAATGGACAATCGGAGTGAAGTACAGGAAATAGTCTTTTAATTTGAATAAAAAATAACTATCCAGTTTAAAAATAAAAAATAAATTAGAAAGGAAACCGTACAGCTTCTTTACATGAAACGATTAATTTACTTAAAAAATGGACAATCGTTAGACCTTCTTGTTTCGCCCCTAAAGAACGATCGGTCCTAAAAAAAAAGTCGTCCCCGATATATCTCGGCTGTAAAAAATAGTCGTCCCCGATATATCTCGGCCCAAAAATATCCTTTGCAATAGAATTAACTGGGTAAGTCGAATTGAAGAACAAAGAAAAATAATCAAAAATAATGAAGAAAAGAACCCAAAACTACTATTTGTACATGTACATGTCTATGCGTAGATGCGATGCTCGCCTGTAGGATGTGCCTAATCCATATTAGTGGTCTACAATATAACAACAAAATATATGATTTATTAACCTTAGTGTTTATAATTGTTTTTGGACAATTACTTAGTTTGTTTGTTCAACAGATAATACAATGTTTTTCTTCGTCAGTTTTGTGACGATAATGATGATCAGAATTGACGTCATGAGTGGTATGTCTATCAGGATGAGTAGATTCAAATCCCGCATGTGTCTTACTAGAAGGTCTACTGTCCCACTGTTGTTCACCTCTCCCATGTGTCCTACTGGAAGGTCTAATTTCTTGCTGGTGTTCACCTCTCCCATGTGTCCTACTGGAAGGTCTAATGTCTTGCTGGTGTTCACCTCTCCCATGTGTCCTACTGGAAGGTCGAATGTCTTGCTGGTGTTCACTCCGTTGAGGGACTCTGACCGGCCTTGTCTTCGTCACCTTGTTTGAAGTGTTTACAATTTCAGGTTCTCCATTGCCTACATCAGACACAACAAACTGGTGTTTTCCCTGACCACTGATAATCCTGAAGGAATTATCATCAAGGTCGTATACTGTCACCTCAGCGTCACGCCAATTTGTATGTTTGTGGCTACTTTGTAAGCAATCTATGACTGCTTGGAGAAGCTTCCGAAGAGATGCTGTTCGTTTATCATTAGCTGTTCCCTCGTGGCCGCAGTACTTAATCATAGCTCGACCTATAACTCGTTTGTTTATTTCAATAACTTCATCTAGAAACTGAAATATAACATGTTTGCTCAATAGTCAATTAAATCACATTGTGGATAAGAATGATCGTTTTCTAAACTGTATTCTATCAACTATGAAAGTTTGTATTGGTTCAAAGTTGACAAGACCGCATCGTTTCCGTAATAGTTAGCATATTCACCTTGAGAGTGTGGTAGACCGTGGGTTCGTGTGCCATTGGGTCAAAGACATTTTAATTGGTGTTTATTGGTTCTAGCTAAGCGGGCAGCATTAAGGTCAGGGAGCAAATACTTGTTGATTGGCTCGTAATCAGAATAATTTGACCCAGTAACACGACTGTTTTTTCAGTGAGCTAGCATAATAAAAATATAACTAAGCTTGATGGGCTAGTATAAAGCGTACATCATTATAAAGTCATCGGGTGTAACTTATCCTCGCCATGATATAGCTGGAAAATAGCTTATATGGCGTTAAACAACAATCACTCATTTAAATTTGATCATTATTTCCTGACTGTCTTCTGATACCCTTCTGTACTATCTAGCACTTAAATGAGAGTAAGGCTTATCGCCCCTGATCTGCCACAAATGACAACTTTTGTGTCATAAAGAATAAATTGATTACGTGTCAAGTTCAAAATTATGACTCGACATTCCTTTCAATAACGCTTTTCCCGATTACCCGTATGTGGAAACACTTGCACGACATGATCACTTCTCTAAGATAGAATGCTTAAGCCCATAAAACCATCTTAATCTCTGTCACGTTTTATTAAAGTACCCGTACCAATCATTGAGATTGAACCATCATGTATAAATGTTGTAGGCATTTCGATTTAGCCTTTGTCTCTACGAATGTACGATTGGATTTTGGAACTGTTCTTACGTTGTAATGTATTTAGTTTTCAATTTTATTATTTTAATCAATTAATCAATTTAAATTTAAATAAATGGTTAAGACAATGTTATACCTCAGAATCATCAATAATGTTACTTCTCTTTTGTTGTCTCATTTGATGCGCCTTATAAACATAATAAAACAGAAGAAAATGTAAAACTAAAACTTAATTACTAAATCCGTTATTTCACACGTAATATTTCATAAATACAAATGTTTGCTTTAATAAAAATGGATTTATGGAGGCTACAATGTGGGATATGTACCACTATCCGGCAACGTACGAAATAATATGTCTCTGTTTGTTCCACGTGATATTGCGAAACGTGGTCAAACCTCTTCTATTCATCCTCAACAGATGCTATTTAGAACAATTGTTCACCCTCAGCTTTTTTCCCTGGTCTTTTAGGTTAAAAGTGAGGATGAGTATCACGCGATCTTTTCATTACCAAAGGGCTCCAATGCTAAAACATGTGGTTGAGAGGGCAGTGCTATACTATAAGCAAAATTACAGAACATCAAATCGTATCATTTGCTTTATTTGCTTTTGTTTTTACAAATATAATCTATTCCAGCAATAAATAATGGAATTAGCTTAGATAGAACGTGATATATTCAATTGTGATACCGCATCGGTGATGGAATGACAAGCGGGTTCGCCTATAGATTGTGGTAGATTCGTGGGTTATAACCCTGGTCGGGTCAAACCAAAGACTAAAAAATTGGTAGTTGCTGTCTCTCTGCTTAGCATGCAGTATCAAGGAGTACGAGTAAAGACTGGTTGATTCGGAATCAGGACATTATGTCTGGGTGGAGCGAGATGTCTACCCGTGTACTGTTGTTTCAATGAACTAGCAGTATAAATATCCAACTAAGGATGTTGCTCTACTACAACGCGAAGATAATCATTTCATCGACTACAACTTGTTCTCGTCGTGATATATCTGAAAAATTGTCCACTTGGCGTTTAACAACAATCACTCACTCACTTATATTCAATATAATATATGATGCATCATTT
This sequence comes from Gigantidas platifrons, assembly GCA_002080005.1. NCBI lineage: Eukaryota > Metazoa > Mollusca > Bivalvia > Mytilida > Modiolidae > Gigantidas > Gigantidas platifrons. The sequence goes on from MJUT01054511.1 coordinate 60,085, forward strand.
TTCTGGAAATATAATAAAAATCTTACCTGTTTGTCAACGTCGTCATAATTATTTTCTTCGTCTCCGTGATCCTAAATGTAAATCATAAGAGTAATAATTATTTGATGTAAATGTGAAACGAAAACATTTTATAGTTAGTACATTATTGTCCGTCATTATGTTTTGAAACAGATGAAACCTGTGGACATGATTCCGTGATTTGTTTTTATGAAAGTATTTTGTTCATCGTACAAGTCTGTCTAAATTGACTGTCAAATCAAACCAGAGACTGAATCTCTGTTCTAATATGGGCTTTCTTCTCTTCTGGTTTTACTAGACATTTACGGGGATTTCGCTCAAAATCAACTGAACCGGCTGGACTCATCGTTTACAAAATACTCGACCCTAATATAAAATGTTGCACCCGTGTCTAAAAGTGAGGACAATACATCTTATAACTCTTTCGGTCAGGTGAACAAAAACATGTTATACCGTCGAAAGCTGTACGGAATATCTTTGTCACAAATGACCACAGATATGTTCCACCTGTTGTGAACACTTCCCTGCCCTTTCCTCATTCATGACTTATCAGGTTTGTAACTAGATTAATACGACGGGTGCCACTAGTGGAGCAGGAACTGCTTACCCTTCCAAAGCACCCGATTTCACCCACCCCGGTTATTAATGGGGTTCGTGTTACTCGATCTTTAGTTTTATGTGCAATGTATTGTAGATCGTTGTTTGTCCTTTTGTACTTTTTCTTTTGCCAATTGTGATCAGCCCTTTGGTATCTTCAAAGTCTTCTTATACTCGGAAGTGTTATAAAAATTCTGCATGTAGTGCTAATTATGGTATCGGACATTTCACTGAACAGACAATACATATTCTCAAATTAACATCGGCCCGAGTATTTGTTGTGCCTATTTATAATCTTTGACAAATTAAAAAGAATGAAAACATGATATATACACCATAATTGTTTGAATTAATTATTTAGCATTGCGTAAGACGGAGTTACATGAGTTTTGTGAGAATTTGTGAGTTCGATCCCCGCGCGTGGTGAGGTGTATTTGTTGCAACTTTACGTGTTCAACCTTGAAAGAGAATTTTGGTAGGTTGATGGTTTTCAACTGCTACTTCGATTTCCTCCACCAATAAAACCGATCTCCAAGATATAACTTAAATATTGTTGAAAGTGGCATTAAACATATATATAATATATTTCTTACAATACACAATATATATATTTTACTTAAAAAAAAACAACGATAAGTTCTTTATAAATTAAACTTACCATGTAAGCCATCGTCTATCTCTGTTATCTTGTTCAATTAAAATAAATGGATCGATCGTAAAATCCTATTTAAATTCGTCAGACTTACTGATCCCTTTGTTCGAAACTTTCCAATCAGAATTCAAGTCTCTTCTCTGAAATAATAAATAAATTCATGGAAATTGTTGTTAAAAATATGTAAAATGTCATTCGTTACATATGAACAGTAACACCAACACAGTATTACAAGTTTTGATATCTGAACGGTTAAGATAACTATACACAATGGTGAGTAGGTTTGTTTTTCAAAGACATTTCTCTTGTTCTCGTATTATCAATTAAGAGTTATTGTGTTTAACGTCACTTTCAACAATATTTCAGCTTTATCGTGTCGGTTTATTAATTAGAATTATATATAAATGTTCAATAGGTATTAACTGGTATAAATGCATATATAAAACAAATTTTAGCACATTCACGTTCAAGTGAAATAAGTATGCTTCTACTTCTATTAAATACAGACCATCCCCAACAACGAGAAGATGATGTTATCTAATGTTTCCAGAAAAGGTAAGGATAAATTTAACTCTAAATTTTTTTTTAATAGACAATTTGAGCCACAAGTAAATACAAAAATTGTAGAAAAAAAGTTAGAATTCTTAGATTGGTGCTATAAACTAATAATTAATTAAATACAGACAAATACTATTAATGCATGTATAAAATGACTAAGACTAAGACTAAGACTTTTATTACACTCTGACAGTATACACTGTTACAAGAAGTACACAATAAAATACACAATACATGATGACGAACTGAATGAATGAAACACATTTACATAAATAGACTGAATAAATGAAACATGAGAATCATTATATTTTATTTTAAAAAGTTTAGACGAGTATAGTTGTTCTTTTCAAATACAATTAATGTAATATAGAACGGATAATCTTTTCTTTTGGTCCAAATATTTTTTGGAATAAACTGAAAAATAAAAATACCACACTGTGTCAGAATAATTCCACACTCAAATATCATCATAGAAAGAGGCAAAACCGATACCTCTAACACAAATACATGACCTCTGACCCCTAACACACAAATACATGACCGCTGACTTTCATAACTTGACACAGGTACTTCAATAAAAAGTGGTGAAATGATGTGACCATGTAATTGTTTTCCACATGTGAGTAAAATGCCAACCCTCACATATATAACCGGGCCATCAGCCTTATTATAAGGAAGTTTTAATCTTAAGCATGATGCATAATATAGTTAATCTTCGTGACACAGAAGTTGTGATAAGTATAATATTAATTCTATTAAAGGCAACTGATTTCCTCAACCATCAACTAAATATTAGATAGTATATAAACCCGTCGTAAGACATAATAGTGAAATGAGAAATTATAAAAAAAAAATACATACATATTGTATATCATCGTTCTCCTTTGGTATATGGTTCCGTTTAATTTGCTTTTGTTTCGTTTGTTTTTGTTTGTTTCTTTTTTTACTGTTTTTGGTTGTTTTTTGTTTTTTGTTTTTTTTTGGCCAAACATTTACAAAGAATGGACTGGAAAAGAATGTTGAAGCAACATACGACAAGGAAAACATATCAATTCCATCAATCCTCTGATTACCCCTTCGGTATCTTCACACTTCCATATTACCTGCCGAACCCTAGTTCTTTGTGGTCTTTTTTTATTTGACCGTAAAATGGATCCTTAAGAGCTACATGTGCGCAGCTAATATTATAATGTTGAATAATATTTTTTCAGACTCTAAGAGTGGTAAATTATATGAAAAATATACATAATTGAACAGTAATAATTTTCGAAAAAGAGCGAGGAGCATATATGTTGCATTGTAAAAAGGGTGATTATATATTTATAGGATGTCCACAAAAATTATACAATATTGTCTGACAGTGTGGTATTTTGTTTTTCCATTTTATTAGAAATATTGAATGACAGTATTGATGAATATGTTATATTAAAAGCAAACCAACATTCTAAATAACTGATATTAGAAGGAAGGAGAGTTTGAAGATACCAAAGGTGTAATCAGAAACCGTAAATTGACAACAGACAACACAAAGGCCAAAAGGAAAAGGTCAGATTATATTAAGCTTCCATTTATACGTGGACGTTTTGTTTGTGTTTCGTAGACTTACTGTAAACCAATATGTTAATTCACTTCTTTTCTTCTGTACCTCTGTCATTCTCTAGTTTTAAACATATATTTTTCACTATTTATTTCAGTCTGATGTTATCCATGGTAGAATAAACCACGAACCTATGAACAAATTAGTTCGCCAATATAAAGGACAGTTGGCTGCACCATTACAGGCAAATCTACGAAAGCTTCGTACTAAGGTAGAACAAGCACTGGATGGTGAAGACAACGTTAAAGTCTATATATATGTCTCAGATGAGCTTCCAGAACCTATATGTTTTCAAATGGGTAAAGGAGAAAACGAGCTTGTTTTTAATATAGATGAAGATGGCATAGACTATACATGGACAAAGAAAACATTCTGGAAAAAGACAAAGGAATTCTTTTCAAATGTCGCCCACAAAATTGTTGAAGGATTACGTTCGGTATTAAACACTGTATCGTCAATCGGTGGCTCTCCTATGCAAGAATTAACATAATTTGAATTTTGTTTATACCTCAACTAAGCTAACATACTTATGTAAGGAACATGTGTTTTGTATGTATCTATGGGTGTCCATTGGTGCCATATGCATTTAAGACAGCGAAAACTAAATAAACTATTTTGTATCAAATTGCATAAAGAGGTATATTGTTCCTATATTTCGTTTTTATTTAGATTTAATACAAACACCAAGTAAAGTATTAAGAATCGTATATTCTTCAGCATTTGTGTAAAACACAATAGCAGTAAGTAATGTTTTCTAATAATGACATATGTTCGTCCCATTTAAGTCGTAGATCATGTTTGTTGCTGCAAAATTTGTTTATATTTGTGTGTGTGTGTGTTTTGTTTTGTCGAAGTAAAAAAAAAAATATGGATGGATAAATAACAATTGTTAATTTTAAAACTGTAATTGTTTATTTTAAAACTAGAAAAGTGTTGCATACAAATGAATTTCAATACATACAATACACAGAATAAAATATATATTTCGCCGAAATTGTTTACTTGATAATTATAGTTAGATTGCTGTCAAATTATAATATTAATTTATATATACCATCTACACACTCTTAGACACATATGTTATGTCTATCTCTAGATTTTCCTTACAAGACAAAGTAACACTTCGACTATTGAAGCTACATTTTAATATAGTGGATGTGGCCGAGTGGTCTAGGGCGCTGGACATAAGGCTAAGCGATTGGTGCTGCAGTGAATCAATGGTGTGAGTTCAAATCCCTTCGAGGGAAGAAAACAAAATTGACAGCTCAAAGATCTAATTCTAACACTGTTTGGTTTAATTTTCAGACGTAAATATAGACGTATATATACATTTTTGTATAGGTATGTTTGTGTGGACATAGTGTGTCGTAAGTCAATTTTATGACTGGATATTAATTATTTTATAGGTATATAGTATATTTGTGCTTTTAATTGTACTACAATCAACAAGTGACACTTATTTTACGTAATTTCATCTTTACTCACGAACTTCTTATATAAAACAGAATTGATGCATTGTCAACATTATAAACATTCCACATAATAATGAAATAACTTCCGATTAAAAGCTTCATGAATAATTCTGTTATAACACCATGTATGAGTAAAAGAACGATCTAAAATACAAACAGGTACAACATCACAAATAATATACAAAACAAACTCTCACAAA
>MJUT01054511.1:66773-101989 GCA_002080005.1 Gigantidas platifrons
TCCTGGATATTGTCTTTCTCATAATTAGTTTTGAATAAGTAACAAATATCAATACAATAAACGAAGTTAAAGGTATCAAGCAAAAATTGGCTTCTATCCTATGTTTTAAGCGATAGATAAAATATACAATGAAAGTTTCTATACATATAGCATTATTTCTTGGTATTGGCTAATTATTACAGGAATTAAGATATGTAGGTCCTTAAAAGGTATTTAAGCAGATATTGACTTCTATCATGTGTAAAGAGTGGGTAAGGAAATATGCCATATCAGCATTTAAATCAGGAAGTTTCCATACATAACATTATTTCTTGGTACTGGCTAATTATTACAGGAATTAAGTTCTATAGATACTTAAAAGGTACTAAGCAGAAATTGGGTTCTATCCTATGTTTTGAGTGGATAGTTATCTATACCAGAACGCCATTTAAATCAGGAAGGTTCTACACAGATAACCTTATTTCTCAGTACTGGGTAATTATTACTGGTAAAGACCTCTCTGTGGTTTGATTTCTAACCATCCCAATGAATAGGTCAATCAAATTTCAAACATGTTTTTGGCGTTGTCCCTGTTAGGTTTTTTTTTCCAAATTTACATTCGTTCATATAAATAACATTTCTCCATTTTAAATCAATGCTAATTATGGCTGTGCTATTTGGTATCTAATCAGTGCAACTTTTTTGTCTAACCTATCCATAAAGACGCAGGACAGTTTGTCCTCTCGTTGTAAGCAGAGAGTAGATTGATAGCTTTGTCATGATATATATTTGGGGTTACAATCCTCCACAGGGGACGTGCTCTGGTAGTGCGGTTCGAAAAAAATATACGATAAAATAAAAAAAACAAAGCATTGTCCGAACAATTCCAAAATCAAATATCAAAATTGTAGAAATATCTGACCGCTCCCTTTCCTGGCTTGGTACATGTACTTCACTAAAAAGTGGGAGGTTAATTTAGGATAATGGGCCAAAACCTCACCTCTTAGTGAAATGATGCGGTCATGCAAATGATTTCCACGTGTGAGTAAAATGCCAACCCTCACATATAACCGGGCGAACAGCGGTATTACAAAGAACGCTATAATCTTCAACATTATGTACAATACATTCAATCTTCGCCACACAAAAGTTGTTATATGTATGATATTATTGTAAAAAAACGTCGACGAACTCAACCATTATGAAACATTAGATAGTATACAAGCCCATCGTAAGACATCATAGTGAAACAATGTGTCAATTTTGAGCCGAAATCTGACAACCAACACCAATTGTTGAGTAGAACCAAAACATTTAATGATTTTGTTAATCTTAGATTGTGATATAGTTCCACCAGTGACATCCATCGTGTCACTTTTGTTAACATCGAGTGATAAGTCGTGAAATAGGACAGGGAGACGGGATTATGACTACGAAATACGGAACACATTCATGATTATCTGTGACAATAAATAAATAAATAAATAAATAAATAAATAAATAAATAAATAAGTAATAATATCGATCGTAAAGCTTTTGAAGTGATGATTTTAAATTAACCACAATGAACCCATGGTTCAATATCATCCTCGTTAGCAGTAATACTTGATCAAGGAAATCCTGGTAGAAACTGCAAGTTCTGGAATAAATGGAAGAAAAGTCCTACTTTGCTTATGCGATTATTGAATTCAACCCATTTATCGTAAAGTTTCGTTCCTAACGGCCATTCACTGGAAATGTCTAGTTGTAGGTTAAACTTATGGTGTTTAATACCATTTTCAACAATATTTCAGTTATAACTTGGAGGTCAGTTTTATTGGTGGAGGAAACCGTAGTACCCGGAGAAAACCACCGACCTGTCGCAAGTCATCGAGTACACCTCGCCTGGGCGTGGTTCGAACTCACAAAGTGGATTACAATATTATAACAAAGTGGTGATAGGCACTGATTGCATAGGTAGTTTTAAATCCAACTACCATTCGATCACAACCACGACCGCCCCAGATGTTCAGGTACAAATCATACTTAGCTGTATATGTTGTATTGTAGCTATATTCAAGACGAGAATAGGTTTCCAAAGTAAGTAAAAAGTGACATTATGGCGAGTATATGAAAGGAAATATATATCTTTGGGAGATTGCGCCTTTTATCCCCATCATCAAACGAAACTTTCTAGCTTATATTTTACATGACACTATCCAAATACAAGAAACTCGTTAATGTTTTTCTTGAGGTTATGGTCCATTGTGAAAGAAGTTTGTCGATGCAAAGGAGAAAGCAGGTCATATTTGTATATCAGCATTTGTATATTGATGTTCCATTTAATCGAACACAACATAAAAAAATAGCTATCTCCCTAATGATTGTCCGGTCTTTATATTGTAAAATTAGCATATACTATCTCATTAAGCATGTATGTTTTGTGACAAAACAACAAAAGTAAATAAAAAAAAGCAGGAAAAGATACAAAGAACAAACTCGGACAATTAGATGTCATATCCTCTTAAACGAATGTGTTTATAATACCTTACCAATACGACATACGTATACCAACACACACTGACTATATGGCCGTATGATACTATTGGCGCTTGATAGTCCACCAGCAGAGATAACAACTTGGTGATTGTAATAAAAAAGTAAATATATAATTTAATGAGCATAATAAATATTTTAGATTTATTGGTTTCCATATATATGTTTGATCTGTGTTGGTGTTTCCGATATAAGTCGTCATGGTTACTATCAGCAATATGTTAGTTCTATCGTGGCGCCGGGCTTTGTAATTAGACAATATAGGTATTATGTCTTTTTATATGAGATTTATTTGGATGAGGCTAAGAAACAGGGGTACTGCTAGGCTCTGCCGAGCAGTCCCCTTGTTTCGTGCCGAATACAAATAAATCTCATATAAAAAGACATCATACCTATATTGTTTTTATACTGCAATACTATATTTTTTTCTCACTGTTTTCTATATAAAAAAATAATTAAAATTCATATTCCCCGTCATGGGCCCCGTTTAAAAATGCTTTATACAGGACATTGTCCAGCATAAAGCAATAGTTCCAAAAAGGGGCGTGGCCCATATGCTTTATACAGGACATTGACCATTACCGATTTGTTGTTCTTTTAAATAAGTTTGAAGATACCAACGAGGTAATCAGCAGCAGTCAATCGATGAAAGACAGTCAAAACAATAGCAAAACACTACACAGAAAACCCAAGATTGAGCAACAAGAACCGCACGGAGGCAAACTCAGGTCTTCTGGAGGAGTAATCAGTTCCTTCTTCACTAATGGGACCCGTCGAGTTACTGTTAAACAACACGAACATCAACGAAATCGTGCGAGGCACCAGTATACGTATATAAATATAAATAACACTTCACCAAGCACGCTCATAATCGAAAAATTGGAAAGCCAAATAATTTAAAAACCGTTAGAAACAATAATACCAAAGGGCCGAAACCAAAATGTGCAAAAGTCACCAATCGAGGAGAACATTAATTGCCATCAAAACTACTTTATTTAAGAACTATCAATTTCAATAATAAATATATTTAATAAACCATGTAAGTGCGGAAACACAAACGACTGGGCGGAAGAACATCGCTGTAGTCGGAACACAGCATTTATAACGTGAAGACATGTATATTAAAATATGTTAATACACCGGTATTAAGAAACCACTCAATTAAATGTCTCATATTTATATCAATACATTTATCTATTCATGACAACAATAATTTCAAATACAAGTTTCTACGCATTATTCATAACGTAGAACAAAATGTTCAGGGCACACTCAACCCAACATACACGTGATCGTAATAGAGTATTAGTCCATTCATTTATCATTATTATGTATATTGTAGGCATATCAACACAGAGAAAGAATTCATATGACCATCAACGACATGGTTAGAAATTATAGACATTACTTAGACGATTCTTTAAGAATGCGACTATGTAGTGTCCGAACACATATAGCAGGATATCTAGATGGTGAGACAAATGTTGAAATTGTTATAAATATTCCTGACGCATTGTATGAACCAATCATATACCGTTCTGGTAATTGCGGGAATAAATTAACTCTCGACATAGACCATTATGGAGTAGATTATACCTGGACTCGGCGCACATTTACAAATCGAACCACGGATTTCTTTAGTGGTGTGGTGAAGAAAGTCGGAGGATTTTTTTCCTCCGTTTGGAGACGTTTTAAATCCATAGGCAGCTCATTCCAGAATGCCATTGGATGGTATTAATTTGAATAACTTTAAGCTGAACCAAAGAACTGTATATGTATTTGAGTATTGACATATTAAAGGAAATGTTTTGATCAGTAATATATTCGCTAACCAAACAACAAAGTAAAGTTGTTTGTTGTTGTTTTTTTAAATGAAAATTATATTTTTATTAATAAATTGATATATGCTATTTAAAAAGTAGATGTAAAGAAACTGGATAAATTTGTGATATGTTTGACTTGTGTTATCTTTTTAGTACACCCTACTCATCTGTCCTTGGTTTTACTAATTTGTTCTTGACTTTAATCATATGTTTATTCCAGTCTTTATTATGACTGCATCGGCTAAAGATGATGATAAACTATTCAAGATGTCATTTGTCTGACTCATTATTCATCCCGTTTTAGTGGGTTTCGTGTTGCTCAATCTATAGTTCGAGTGTAGCGTTTTATGTTCAATTGTTTGTCCATTTTTCTTTTCGCAATTATATTGTCTATCCAGCCATTCACGAATTTTGTTTATCTCCTTTGGTATCTTCTAAATAATTTCTTGTTCTTCCACACACTGTTAATAAAAACGTAGATATCAAATTCAGTTAGCACGATGCATTTCTGGTCTGGAATAAGAAGAGTTTGAAGATACCAAAGGGGCAATCAGAATCCGTGTATCGAAGAAGAACAGACAACACAATGGCCAAAAGAAAAAGTACAAAAAGGACAATCAATGATCTACAAAACATACATATAAAACTAAAGATCGAGTAACACAAACCCCACTATAAACCAGGAGTGAACTCAGGTGCTCCAGAAAGGTAAGCCGTTCCTGCTCCACTAGCGACACCCATCGTGTCAATCTAGTTATAAACCCGGTAATAAGTCGTGCATGAGGAAAGGACCGGGAAGTGTTTGCGACAAGTGGAACATATCCGTGGTAATTTGTGACACAGATATTCCATAACGGTCAACCAAGTCATGGTGGCGACCGTAAAATTTCGAAGTGATGACTTCATCTTTACCAAAAGGAACCCTTGGTTCAGTAGCTTCCTTGTTAGCAGCAACCCTCTATCAAGGAAATCCTGATAGGAACCATAAACTATGGAATATCGTATCATCTGAGAGATATATACTCCATATGCAGGTTGTGCTGGAATGTTGCTACATATAAATGGAAAGTTCACAATGAGAAAATTGAAATCATTTCTTTTGTCGTAAAGTTTCGTTCTTACCCGACCCTCACTGTCGATTTCGAGGTGTAGGTTAAGGTATGAAGCAGACCTATCTGTATCTGTGGTATCTTTTATTTCAAGCTCAATGGGATAGATGCGATCAACAAAATCATCAAACCTAGCATTATTTAGTTAAAAGACATCATCTATATAGCGGAACGTGAAATTAAAGGATCGGGCTAGCTTCTCTTCGTTTTTCTTGAGAAACCCCTGTATGAAATGTGTCTCATACGAATAAAGGAACAAGTCGGCGAGAAGAGAAGCACAGTTTGTACCCATAGATATGCAGACCGTCTATTGAAAAACACGTCCACCAAACATAATAAAATATGTTGTCAATCAAAAACTTAAGCATGTTGAATACTTCAGTTTTAGAGAACTTTTTGGTAGAATCAGAGTGGTGTTTTACAAAATAAGATCTGTCTCTTCCTAGCGCAAGGTTATTGTCTCTACGTTGGCCATTGTTTTTTATGAAACACAGTTTGACCAACTCCCTTAATTTGTCCTTCAGCTTAGAGTGAGGAATAGTCTTGTAAAGGGTAGAGAAGTCAAATGTTTTAATGCTATTGCAGGAGGAGATGGACCTAGATTGTATCTACTCTAACATATCTTTCGAGTTCTTCAGAATCCACATCTGATTCACACCACTTCCCGAGTAGCTAGTGTCACTGTAGCTCTAAAGACCGTTTTGACTGCCGATAGAATACATGTTAATAATTTGAAAAGATTGTTTGTGGAGCATTTGGCTGACCTGGCAATATAGCGCTGTTTGAAAGGACACTTGTGTAATTTAGGAATCCAGTAGAGTGATGGCAGATCCAGATCTTCATATTTGGTTGAAATTTCTAAGGAACATAAAAGATACCTATGATTGTCCAGGATTTCTTTTTCGTAAATGTCGTCGAGGTATATGTAGGATTGCCAAGTGGATTGTCAATACCTAATTCCTTTATAATGCAGTCTATGTAATGTGATTTACTTACACAAACAATATTGTTAGGGCTCTTGTCGGCGGAGACAATAACATATTTGTCATGAAGGAGAGACAGGTGTTTAGCAACATTTGAGTTTTTAAAGATTGATGTAGAGCGAGTGCTCATAGACCCACTGAGTTTTTAATTCTAATCTGTATTAGCGACCTCACACTCTTCACCCATTCGGAAAGAGTATCTAAGTCCTCCTTTTCACGTTTTGTCCATTGTCTGGCATAATCCTCATCAGGTACGCTAAAAATCGAAAGATTGGAAAGATAGATCATTTAAAGCTTTGAGAGCAATAAAAGAAAAGGGTCTAAACAGAATCTGGTCGGATTCTTACATGACTCGTGTTTCTAATTATTACAGACATTTTTAATATATATGATTTTTTAAATGTACAGATGTGGTTATTCATTGTCAGTACTTTTTTCTGGTTGAATTAATACATTGCAAGTGTAAACTTTTGATAGTGAATGGATTTAATCAGGTGTAACAAATTAACGTTTCAAAGCACCGTTAATCATAATATGAGATGTTGTTATATGGACTAGTTGGAGGCAACAAGTTCCTAAAGTCCTGGACACTAAGAACAGTTCAAATGATAATGGTCGACAGTATAGCTCACAATGCGAACAACTGTTCTGTAAAGACTAAAAAAAACATAAATGACGACATAATGCCCTAGATTTTGGACAGGTACAAGGAGGTAGTGGAGTAACACTGGTCATGTTATATATTCGAATGAATTATGCCTACTAGTGACGGTCCCCAGGGATCAACGCACAGAGCTGGCGAACACGACCCAAGTAACGGATAGAGAATACCATAGTGGGTGTCGTTTTTTAAGACCACCACGTCCCTATCCCTATTGTAGTTCTCAAAAAGAATATGCGCACTGGAATCGCTCCAAAAGGCCAAGCCACTACCCAACTCTCCACATGTTTTCCGTGTCCGTCAAAAGCCATTGTCCCTGTTTCCAATTCCTTCCTCATTTCTACTTTTTAATCTATCACACTGATCTTGAATATACATGAAATATTTGACGCTGGACTACAATCAATCAACCGTTCGTTGTGCATCTGTAAATAAACATTAGAGAGAATCGAAGGGGCAATCAAGAATGAACAACCCAGAGACACTTGCAACCTTTGTCACATAAAACGAAGACAAACGAAACAAAAACACAACACAAAAACTAAAATAAATGAGCATCGCGGTCCCCACCAAAAAACCGAGGATTGACCAAGGTGCTCGCAAAGGGTAAGCAGTTCCTGCTTTTTATAAGACAACCAGTGTGTTACTCGTCTACATAGTCAAGTCCGGTAAAAATCCGGTGAATGATTTTGGGAAGAAAAAATCTACGAAAAAGGAAAAAGATGTATTGTTATTTGAGATATTTCGTAACGGTCAACCAGGTCGTGATGACGAGAGCATAAGTTTTTACTTCAACCTAATAACAACGTAGGTTTATTTGAGTAGACTTTGCGTCAGCAGCTGAGCTCTGTCCAGAAAATCCCTGTACTGTACACGCCCTAGAATAACGTATGAGTTGTGAAGTATAGACTCCAAGCGCATGTGTTGCTGGAATGTTGCTACTGTAAGACATGTTTGAAGATACCAAAGGGTTAATCAGAAGCCGTAAATCTAAGATACCAAAGGGTTAATCAGAAGCCGTAAATCAGACAGACTATACAATGACCAAAAGAACAAACAACAATTTACAAAACTTTACACAGAAAACTAAACATTGAGCAACACGAACATCACTCGAACAGATAAATGAAGTATACTGAATCTAACATTTATTGGAAGTCATTTCTCTTAATGAGATCTATAAATCTGTCTTTCCAAAAATGATTAGTCAATTCACAATAATGTAGATAAAATGTAACTTTCTAATTTCTTTTTGTTTGATTCGGTAAAGAATTTTATGCAAGATATTCCGAATGACCAATGCTTCCTATAAGTCCTAGAAAGATATTTGTGTGAAGTACAGGTGTGTTGTCTTGTACTTCGTGACTGCACCCGTGTTTCAGATAATTTCGTAGTATCAGTGTTACAACGAACACATAGGTTAGATGCATGAATGTCCATGACAATACCAAGAACAGTGTTATATTCCCTAATTTCATGATCCTGTTAATTTTCTTATATATATGTATAACGTATCTCTCAGTTGTAACGATATTCGTTACCTTGTGTTTCCAATTATATTTTATTTCCTACATAGAGATATGTTGATAACAAGGACCAAGTGTTCCTTATTTCTTCGTTCATGATTTATCTCCGAATAAAAGGTTTTGGAGAGGCAGACAAACCAAAGGAGCTCAATAGAATAACATATGCCTCAGGGGGGAGAACCTTTAGTTTACTGGGTTTTGTCTTGGGGGCTATTGTTTGTATTTTTGTCGCTTTTCCTCTGGTCATGGTATTGTCTGTACATCTTAGATTTACAACTTCTGATTATGCCTTTAGCATCTTCAAATTTTTCGTCTGGAATCTCTCAAACAATTCTACGCCGATATGCAATTTTGCACAGTCTGGACAATTTCATCATTTATATTTTTTCTTCTTCAGAATCTTTGATAATCTATCTACTTATCAATATAAATGACTTTTATTATTTTGAAGGTCTTTGTCATACTAGTACGTGTCAACGCAAATATCTTATCTTATCCTATCTTATGATGATATGTCCATGAACATTGCGCAAAATAAAAATACAACGATAATTGTTATACCTAATCTAACACAGAAGTTCCAAAATATAATAGTACAAAACAGTAGAAATAGTGTCAACAAACTATACCCCCCCCCCCCAACACACATATACGTGACCGCTCAAGAAACCGATATAACACTGTGTGTGTTAAAAATATATGCTTACCCCTCTGGGAAACTCATAATAGCTCAAATGCACTTGATATAGTTCTAGTACTAGCTTTAAATAGATAATATGAAATCATAGACCTCAGTGATTGGTCGAATTATATATAGATGAATCTTTGAATAATCGCTCGTTTCATTTCATTCCTCTTTTTTGAAAGTCATTTAAAACCGATTAGACAATAGGTGTAAACAGCTCTACAGGTATGAACATTTTATGTGGTTTGAACACAGTATATTTTTGTCCGATGCGTTTCCAGATAGATGAATCGATCATTTCGTAAGAGTTGTCAAACTTTGATAATTTAGATATTTTGGCTGTAATCATAATCCGAAACTGTTTAATTTCTTGGCTTAAAAGTTTGGTTTATAAACTCCCTTTGAATAAGAAAAAAAAAGATTTCAGCAAGGTTCCGTTTCTGAAAATTAAACCAAGAACATTTTTGTCTGAAAAAGCTAGTTACAAACCTTGTTGCTGTTTGAGTATATTTGAGTGTCTTGACGTGATTATGTTGGTCTACGAAAGCTCCATTGTCAATGTCATATGAGATACAAAATATGAATTGTTCGGATAATTGATATTATGGCATGCTAAAATGTTATCTTATTTACACTCTAAGAAAATTTGTAATAGAACATTTTTGCAACATGTAATTCTTTTTAAATTTAATTAGAAATACGAAATAAACTAACAATCTTAATGCTTGGTCATATTCCGCTACACTGAATTATTCTTGACTGCAGTACTCAACTCATTCATTTGAATGTGACATTTAATATTTCAGTGGATTAAATACATTATATTAAATGAACATAGGAACAAGAAAGACAACTCTAAGCTATTCTGTCACATTGTAAAGACATTGTAATTAGGGAGACGGGAACCTGTAAGTTTGTTTTGTTTGTTTGATGGTGTTTCACGCCACTTTCAACAATATTTCAATTAAATCGTGGCGGTCAGGTTTATTTGTGGAGCAAACTGGAGAACCCGGGGGAACTCACCACCCTGTCGCAAGTCACTGACAAACTTTATCACATAATGTTGTACACCTCGTCCTGATCGAGATTCAAACTCACATCAGTGATGATAGGCACTGATTGCATAGGTAGTTGCAAATCCAACTACCATACGATCACGGCCACGACGGCCCCTATGTGTGTGTCGATTCCGATAGGGGCTGGGTCCCTGAACCTGTAAGAAAATCTCTAACACAACAAAGAAAACTAACTTCCGTTCA
The DNA here is from genome assembly GCA_002080005.1 of Gigantidas platifrons. Taxonomy (NCBI): domain Eukaryota; kingdom Metazoa; phylum Mollusca; class Bivalvia; order Mytilida; family Modiolidae; genus Gigantidas; species Gigantidas platifrons. The sequence goes on from MJUT01054511.1 coordinate 77,334, forward strand.
AATGGTGAACGTCTGCTGAAATTTGATATTATGATTAGATGCCAATATAAATATTTCTTGAAAACTAAAATCATGAATAATTAGCGTATTGTATATTCATTTTGCTGTAGAAGTATATGATGAAAACATATTTTACATGAAGTCAAAACTTGTTTAAATTTTAAACGCGTAGAGGTCATTCACTGAAGCAATTTGCATTTGATGCCCTTAATTCTTGTATATTTATCCCTACAACCCGTTTGGCTCTCAAAACATTTACGTGACATTTGAAGCTTGTTGGGATTAATCTAAATACCAGCAATCAAAGTTAATGTCATAGTGACCATGAAAAGGATGATAAAAATACCAAGAATCAATATTTTATCATACGAATCTCAATTGTTTGAAGTAGCTGATATTATATTCCTGACAAGTAAATCAACATACAAAGAAAGCTAAATGTATATGTATTTTAGATAAAGGTACCAGGTGCGTATTTTAACATCCGCCGATCTATTTATGACAGGTAAGAAAATATAAATATGTAATATAATATTTACATATGTAATACTGAAACTTGTAAAATGTAAAATTGTGTGATTGTCAATCTGATTAAAATCATATTCTCATCTTGCTCCCGTTTTCTGATATGTCGTTGCGTGAGAATCTGACGAAACGCCGTAGATATCCTCGTGTCAATGAGTGAATTGACCAATCAGATTGCCGTAATTACTTTCAAGATCCTGAAAGCGGCAATCTGATTGGTCAATTCACTCAATGGCCCTATAATCTATATATATTTCAATTTCTGAGCAAATCGGCAAGTAACTTCCTTTTAAACAAATCAGTTAACAGTTTGCAAAAAAAATGCACATACAACTTTTCAATGTAATTAGAAAGTAAACACATTCAACATTACTAACATATGGTTATGTGTGCTAGATGAAAATATAATATATATGTTTGGAAAGTTATCAAGAGTTTAAATCATTCAAAGGTTTTAGACACAAATGCACATAAAGATTCATTGAATTGAAATGTGTTTTTTTTTTAATGAAATCTTTTTAGAAACATAGAATTTTCTCCAAACTGTTGCAGGAAGCATTTGTAAATAATTAAACTTAACCAACATTGAACTTAAAAGAATCAGATTGAAGAAAAAATCATTGGAGAAAAAGGAAAACGAGGAATGGTTATTTTTGTTTCAAAATGGAAAATGAGTCACGTTTATCTGCAATAGATTACATATTTAATATCATAGTTACGAAACTCGTCTTACTTCTAAAACAATGCATAGTATGAGAACTAAGACATTTACATGTGTTTATATAGTTAAAAATCCATTTAATTTTGAGTAAGGGCTTATTCACGATTTAATATCCTGCTGTCCTATAGAAAGTGGCTAAAAACTATGCCCACAATTCCAATTTCCCCAATATATTTGATATAAAACTATATTGTTTTCAAAATATTATTCTGAAGTTAAATGATGTCCAATTTTAACAATATGTTTATCAACAACAGCAGAAACCGATGTATTTTATAGCAGTTATTTTCAAATATTATTTTTTTTGGAATCATGTTTTTCAAATCCTAAATTCCTCATCGACAAATTATCTCTGTGCAAAAGTACTATTAATGTGTTTTTCTCTTTGGACGAAATTAATAATGTTTCCTGCTGAACTTGTATATTCTTTAAATTTTTAGTTTATGGAATTACTTCGGCATTATAGCGAAAAAAAAATTTTTTTGATTCTGTTTATAAAAAAAATAATCGAAATCGGACATAAATTGAACAAAAAAAGTTTTTAACTTATGTTACATTTTTGGGATTGGTATTTGCGAAAATACATGTCTAGAGAAGATGAAAATTCCCGAACCGAAAGTTGGGGTAGATTTATCTCAAGATGGGTATTTTTCGGTAGAAAGGTAAACATGAACAACATACGGTGTCCGCAAACTATACGATGAGGGCCAGTATACTCAAAGTCTTCCTTTAAGTAAGATTTCTCTAAGGTTTTCCACAATTCACGTAAAAGGTTAAGAAGTATGCACAATTAAGGATCGCTTCACTGATATTTGCTCGACATTCAGTGAAAGAGAAATGTTCATTGACAGTGTGGATAAATTTCTCAATTATTTCAAATAAAATCATGGTTAGCTTTTTCAACAAGCTTCCCGTCTTTTAGTGCCTATTATATTATCAGATACATTTTTATATCCGGTTTATTATTTTCTTCAATGCTAAGAAATCCATAAGTAAAAATTACATATATTTTGTAGAAACAGTGTAACATGTAATGCACTGTGCAATGCCTCTTGTTTTTTTTTGTTTTTTTTTTATTCATATTGTACAGTGATCAACTTTTGTAATGTACACTTGCACTAAACCATTATCCTACATAGGACGTGGATTTCCCACGTCATATGTCATGATATGTAATATGTTCAGTGATTTCATGTGAGAAATGATTGTTCGTTTTTATTTTGATATCGGTGGAATTGTTGAAAATTGTTTTGCATAATATTGACCTCGACCTACGGACTCATAAAAACTCATGTCGACCGTGGTAAAACGCTATAATTGTGTAATTTTTATTTTAGATTTAGACGAGGAATAACAGCCGGAGATACAAAGAAACAAAATGGACAAAATACAAGAGGATATTTAAATGATGCATGCACTAATGACTCTGCAAATATTGGTAATATATTTCCTAATTACATTGCATAGTGGACATCCGTAAAAGAGGGTTAGGGTTATGATGTTTAACGCCACTTCCAACAATATTTCAGTCATATAATGGTGGTCATTTTTATTGGTGGAAAAAACCAGAGAATACCGAGAAGAGTAAGAGTAAGTCACTGACAAACTTTATCACATCATGTTGTATGGAGCACACCTCGTCATGAACTGAATTCGAACTCACAATTTTAGAGGTGATAGGCACTGATTGCATAGGTTGGCTTCTTTGGAAATGCCTGTACAAAGTCAGGACCATTGCGGTTTCCCAGTTTTCCGGTTGTTGACTTATGAGTTTTGCCTTTCCCTTTGGAAGATTGTTCGGTGTTCGATAATTTTGTTATTACCTTTATTTATTAACCACGACGTCCTCTCCCATAACAAAAGAATATGATCAATACTATAAATGTCTGTTAAGTTCCTTGTCGCACTGCCATTCAACTGTTGTAATAATATTTGTAACCTGTGATCTTACATTGTAGATCTGTCAGTAATCGTTGTCTCGACTATGAACAATGATATTGCCAAATTCATCAAAAAAGCACTAATACAAAGAAGCACAATTTATAAATGTTGTCCCATTTTCAGAAGGTGCAATTTAGAATGTTATATTAAAGTAAAATGCACTGTATTTAAACATGTACATTAATGCTGAATTGCCGGAGACCATGGGCCTAAATAAATAAATTGTGGTGTTTATGAAACCAATAGAAAAGTCAGGCTGAAGGTCTTGTAAAATGTAATTAGAAAAAAGCCCATCTCAGAATATGTGCATGATTATTCACTGCTAATTCAGATGTTTACCTCTAAATTCCAGCATTTATTATTGTATCTTTGTTGAATACAAATAAACGTAATAATTATTAGATTTCGTTGTATTTATGAATCTGATATCACAGTATTATCAATATACGGTGTGCTTAATAGTCAGTTAATGACAGTAATTTTGGTATACATTTGGTATTATCAACCCACCGTTCCCAGTTTTTCGGTTATTGACTGATTTTGTCTGTTTATATACTTATGAGTTTTGACTTTCCTTTGGAAGATTGTTCGGAGTTCGGTAATTTTGTTATTACCCTTATTTTAAATATTAGAAAATAAAATGAAGAAACAAAGCAAAAAATATGACACCATCAGAATCAGTTAATACGATTAAAATGAGAAGTTCACTTTCACTTTACTGATATGTAGCGGAGTGTGAGATCTAAGAAAATCCCATTATGGATCAAATTCGAGTGACCTTATGTCATGAATGTGTAATGATATCAGAAATACGGTTATTACCTTTTTCGCCTAATAGGATTGCCCATGGCATGCACAACAAGCTTAGCAGGACTTTATTTTGCATTGGGTGGTACATAGGGTCACTCGCATGTGGCACATAATAGGGTTTCCTCATATCTACCAGGCCGCAACATCAGTAAAGGGGAGCTATTAAGATGTCTTATTTCAATTAGATTTCAGAAAAGTTGGCATCCAACTTGAAAATCGTGGAAATTTATAGAAACATTTTTAAAGATGTGTATTTCCATTCCACCAACAATTTTAATATTCTGTAATTTTTCATTTGCAGCATTTTGATATGGTCTATGAATATATTGTTGTAATCATACGTCTGCAAACTAGATTCATTACCCTTAATCCGTATTTTCTATTAATGATAAATTGATAGGAAGTCACGTGTGAATGCTACAATAAAATGCAAACATCCAATACTTCATTACACTTTTAATTAATAACTTTTCAATTAATGCCTGTACTCTCTGTCAGATAATACTAATGCAAAGGAAATGACAACAAAGTTGTGTCTGGTATCCTGACCGTCCAATCATATGGAAAACAGTTAAATATATTGACCAATCGAACAACTTTACTTGGCGTATACTCGATTTTCAAAAGTAGGTTCATTCGTGATTGGTAAGTTGAAAATATAAAACCTGGCATGACCGCAAATGTGATGCCATTATATGTTAGTGTATCTCTAAACACATAGAAGTCTGTATCATAACTAATAACTAAATATAGATAATTAACTAATCCATTCCTATCAGCCATTTCAGTTACATTTATATATAATATCATATTGTCACTAAATATTGTAAAAAAAAACCAACTCTATTTTATTTGACAATTTTGTTATTATAGGTCATAACAACACAGAACCACATTATGAAGAAACCATTCCTCCATCACAGGAACAAACTTATGATACAATATAGCAAGAACGAGCGGAATTATTTAACATCGTTGTCCATGGTCAGTGGCAGTAGTCATCTGACTTCCTGAAACATTGAAAAAAAGAGATTTTTCCTCGTATAAACGTTTTATAGAAGAATTATGTCAGAAGTCGTCTTTTAAGTGCAATTGTGACTACAACTCGTCATTTATTCTGTATATTTTAATAAATTGTAGTGCACTAAATATTTCAGATGAAACTCTTGTCCGACATCTGTTTGAAAACAAATCTGTATTTGAGCCATTAAAATATGTCAAATTGGCCCATGAATTCAGTTAAGTTCCGCCATTGTTTAATGAATTGCATGTACCATGCCACCTAGAATGAGAGTGGGGTTTTAGGGTATTTTTACTTTGTTTCTACTGACGGTGTGGCATTTTTTGTCATCTTAAATTAAACGTCGACCCCAGTAACAGGCTATCCCCTACTCATGTGTGTGTCTATTCCAAGACAGGACCTGAATTCCCAATGTAATGTCGTGATCTCTTTTGTGTTCAGTGGTTTCAGGTAGTATGAGAGGTGATTGTTCATTTTGTTGATATTGTTTAAATTGATAACCATCACTGCTTAAACTTTTTTCCGAAAATCTATTTTAGTAATACAAGAGTTGGTACGTAAATGGGGATATTTCGAGTATTATTTCAAAGCTTAGTGATAGACAGGTTTTAGTTTCAATGGATTAGATGAAATAGGTTTTACCCATCATTTGTAATTTGGGTAACCTAAAAGCATTGTGCAGGGTGTAGCAAGTACACAGCGTGTTTAGAGGATGTATGTCGACTTGTTTAAAATTCTATTTTGTGTCAACATTATCGGATCATATCCATTATGTTCCGTATAAGTTGCCCGCGTTAATGTACACAAACACATAGTACACCAAGTCAGAATTATTTTAAGTAAAATAAAATTCGAATGACAAGTACAACCAACAACTGGGACCACCCACGGGAATACGGTAGGACAATGTACCTCTGAATTGAAAGAATCCCCTGCCTCATTAATGGTAGCCGATGGAAATTCAAGTGCCTTCAGACAGATGCAAAAAGCTTAACTATATCGGAAAAACATTCCATTGGCAGTGGAGTCATGCATGTTTCTACTAAGGATATGTTAATTTACTGAATTAGAAATTGAAGTCATTACGTTTATTATAAATCTTGGAGCACAGCTGTCCCACATCGTCATTGTCTAGCTATATCTCTATATATGAGGAGGATCTATCAATATTAAAGATCAATTTCATGTTACACGGACGTTCAAATTAACCGTTCCTAAATCATGTAATTATTATAAAAACTAAGATTCTCCTCCCTCAGACATAGGTGACCTTAGATAAAACTAAGATTCTCCTCCCTCAGACATAGGTGACCTTAGATAAAACTAAGATTCTCCTCCCTCAGGTATAGGTGATCAAACTAAGGTTCTCCTCCCTCAGACATAGGTGATCAAACTAAGGTTCTCCTCCCTCAGACATAGGTGATCAAACTAAGATTCTCCTCCCTCAGGTATAGGTGATCAAACTAAGATTCTCCTCCCTCAGACATAGGTGACCTTAGCCGATTTTGTTTATCCTGTTAAATGTACTTTAAATGTCTTGCCTCACAGACTCTTTAATTACATGGCTTTCAAATATTGTGGCTTTAAGTGAAGTGTACCTGATGGAGAAATGTATCGTGCACACTAAACTAGATATCTACCTTTTTATTATAAAGTATACCCAATAATAATAATAAAAATTCAGATATTCAACCTAAAGCACACGACGCGTTTGCCAAAAAAAAAAAACAGTCATCAAGTATGCTAAATGTCAACAACGTGACCAGTCAAAATGGAAACTGTAGGTGCTGCTCTATCATCATTGAAGCCTTGTGTAGGATTTGATCGCCTTATTTGAGCAATGTGTTGTTAAATCATCAACAGGCTATTGTCGGATTTATCATTCTTCGGTTCATAATTGAATGTGGACTTTGGATTTAACCATAGATGATTGTTCGGAATTTTAGCAGGTGCTATTTTATTCAAATTAATGTTGAATTGAAAATTTTATATTATTCGTATACCAAAGTGGTAGTTTTAATAAAGATATTCAGATAAACGGATAAAACAACCGTAAGCATGATTTGGTGGATAATCCTTGTTTTCGGTTATGTACAGTCAAAGTTTGCTTCGTAATTTGTAGTGAAGGTTCGTTTGCCGCCACAAACAAATTAGCAAATGCAGAGCTTATAAATGCTCAAAGAGAATTGTATATTATATTTAAATATGTGATTTACCAGCGGTCCATTAACAATTTTAATCCCTTTGTTTCCTTTGTTTTGTAATGAGGGTTATGTTTGTCGCAAAAGACAGACTGTCAACTGAAGAGCTAGATGATTGCATAGAGAAGTGTAATATATGGCTTCCGGGTGGGCCCATAACCAACATTGCAATGCACCATTATGTATATTTGATATTAATCTTCATGAAAATATTTAGAAAGTCTTAAATTTGACTTTAATTGTGCAGCTTCTTAAAATTTCTCCATATTTCATTTTAAATTAGATATCTACAAATGAAGCTATATTTAAATACAAGATATTTATAATAAATCCAAACATACCAATAAAGCTAGAACAATTCGAACTCTCACCTAACGAAAATTCGACCATACATGTTCCGGAAGAATAGCCATGTCTTATCCCATAAATGACAACCACAGTGAGGTCCTACCTACCAAATCCAGCTATAAAAAAGAAAATTATTAAGTTAATATCGGAAATATATATGCAAGCAGTTGGAATATTGCAATTTCGTGTTGATCAACCAATTCTTGATGATGAGTACATAATGTGCGTACAGATGAATTATGCTTAGGTTTCTCGTAGCAATATTTTATATTGTGGTTTATAGAAAAAAGTTGCATTTTCATTGGACGCCAAGCCAGGAATAACAACTGGAACCGTAGATATATATATATATATAAACATGTTCTTTTTGGGAAAAAAACTATAAATAGAGCTGATGTGTCACCGATATAACGTAATTGATGTTAACATCTCTAATAAAATGGAAAAACACCACACCGCCGGAACAATTCCAAAATCAAATATCAAGGACGAAAAAAGAGGGCAAAATCGAAACCTCCTACCACACAAATACGTGACCGCTCACTTTCATGGCTTGTTTAAGCTAGTCGTATGGGTCCAAAGCTCTCCTACGGAAATGATACGGTCATGTAAGTGCTTTCAACATGTGAACGTATTCTACAACCAACAAAAATGACCTATGGAAAACGCTTTCTCTAATGTTCAAAAAGGGCATGCAAATGAATGGGGTTATTTTTTTAGTTATAAGCAAAGTACCATATACCCTGTCTAGCGCCTCCTGAATAACATATGATATGATGTCTATGTATAGACCATAAAGAAGACACACTATCAAACGTGCAACACGTAATGAATAAAGAAAAGGTGGATTACAATTTACATCCAATACTTATAATTTGAATTATAGATAAGTCAACGCTGTTATCAATTAAATGTAAGGTAAAGTGAATATCATGGACCAACACGCAAAGTCGCACTGGTATGGCAATTTAAAATATAAACGAGTCTATTTTGCTTTTCAGAAATATGATAATATTTTTTTTTTTATAAATGTGAAATATCTGTATAAATAATCAACATTTATATGGATCAGAAAATATATTCCCTACCTAGATTTTCTTTTTAAACTCACAAGAGCCTCACGTATACTTTATATTTTTAAAATGAAAAAAAACCTAATTTGCTTCCCTAAGGAAAACAAACATGTTTCGATACAATTAATGATATGATGTGAGTGGCAATTATTCGTTTTGTTGATATTGATGGATTTGTTGACCCTCGCTGTTTACACTTTCTTTTTATACAGAATTTGTTAACATTTTGTACATCAACTACTATTTTCAAGTTATAATGCAATGACTGACGCCTACTCGTCATTTCCCCAACGCCCGTAGTTTCATGTCCATTTTGATCATGTTAATCAGTATTTGTTTGCATATCATTAAACATCAGACATTTAAAGATGTGAAAATATGTATCTCCTTTGAATTAGGAAAGATCTGTTTGTAAATGGGTCATTTTCAAAAAAATGTCTCCTTTTGAAATTGCAAAGTTGAAAAAAAACAATTTGCTTAAAACATTATATTTATTAAACGAACAAAACAAACGATACTTCTTGAACAACATACTAAAATATGCAATCTTAATGGCATTATATGAAAATATTATTGACAAATTTTCGACAAATGGTGCATTATTTTGTCTATCCTGTTACCAAAGTCAAGAGAACTTTTTGACTATTAAGAGACAAAATGTGTAAAATATGCAACTTATTTCTCAAAGATATGTTAGTGGTCTTTCAGAAAACAATTTAAAAATATTTAATTTCTTTGCAGTAACAAAATAAAAATGTACTTAAGATTGCGTATTGAAAAAACGGCTAAACATACATTTTTGATTGCTGTAAAAACGACTACAAGTAATACAAATCCAATTGAAGCACTTCTTAACATTCGGTATATATTTGTCTTTTGAATCAATCTAATATGAAGTGCCATTGCTACATATAAGCTTAGTAAACCGATATTGTTTATGGTAACAGGAACGGACATCTATATGTCCTGTTACCAAATCAGTCTATAATGTTATTTTACATGGTAACAGCATAGACAGTAACAGAATAGACAAATTTATATGTTTATTGATGCTGTAGTGAAATAACTGCTCCTCGTAAATCGGTGTTTGCTTTTTTGGTGAAGTATGAAATGTTTCACACCTTGTAATTAAAGTACATATCATAACACACTTTCAACTATTTGATTAGGTTCGCAGATACACAATTGTCTATCCTGTTACCAGATGAGACTATCCTGTTACTTTATTCATGAGGATAACAGGATAGACAAATGTATATGTTTATTGATGCTGTAATGAAATAACTGCTCCCCGTAAATCGGTGTTTGCTTTTTTGGTTTAGTGTTCTTTGTTTCCAAACAGTTAGGGACCCTTTTAAGGATGTAATTTCGTGCGTAGGTATACATTTGTTGGTAACATGATAGACATTTTAAAAGGGTACGCTCTCATTTTTATTCACTTTTCTTGTTATAATTTTGTTCCCGTGTCTTCTAACGTTCTAACGTTCTGGTTGCCATTTTGAAGACGCTGTGTACTTCTGGGGTCACCATAGAAGAGTTCCGTATTTGCAGGGATAAATCATTGTTGTGTAGATCTTGTATCTGTAACAGGATAGACATGCATTTCGCTGACGCCAGCATAATTTTGCTTTTTTATAGACAAATACAAAAATAACTTCAAGACTTTACTTTCTTGTTCAAATTCATTTAAAAACGATTCAAATAATTCATTTTGCCAATCTGAAAACATACTTATAATCATTGAAAAATTAAGTGCAAACATGACACCGTCATCCCGGACACTCATAAATTTCCCCAAAAATGAGCTTCAAAATTATTTTAATTTGGGTTAATAGGAGTAAATCGTATTCATTTTAGATATGCCGACTCGAAAATAATGCGAACTTTTGTTTAAACACGAAACATTAATGCTTTCGTATCAAAATAATTTTTTAACATAGTTGCACAGAAAAGGCGAGATTTCTTGAAAATGACCCAAATAAGCAAAATGCATGCATTACGTTCATTCATTGAATGCTTTAACGACCAGTGAGCATTGTTTCAGATATATTCAGAACCAGAACAAAGTAAATAATATATATATAAACTACATTGTATATATAAATGAGGAACGGAATAGGTCAACCGGTTCAACGACTTTTGACTGCCTCTGAAAAAGTATGGAGAGTTATTGTATAGTCTATTTTGATGTAGCAGTCTTGTTATTGCATAGTGTATATTGATCTATCAGTCTTGTTATTGCTTAGTCTATATAGATGTAGCAGTCTGTTATTATATAGTCTATATAGATGTCGTAGTCTTGTTATTTTATAGTCTATATTGATGTAGCAGTCTTGTTATTATATAGTCTATATTGATGTAGCAGTCTTGTTATTGCATAGTGTATATTGATGTAGCAGTCTTGTTATTGCATAGTGTATTTTGATCTAGCAGTCTTGTTATTGCTTAGTCTATATAGATGTAGCAGTCTGTTATTATATAGTCTATATAGATGTAGCAGTCTTGTTTTTGTATAGTCTATATAGATGTAGCAGTCTTGTTATTGTATAGTCTATATAGATGTAGCAGTCTTGTTATTGTATAGTCTATATAGATGTAGCAGTCTGTTATTGTATAGTCTATATTGATGTAGCAGTCTGTTATTCTATAGTCTATCGATGTAGCAGTCTGTTATGGTATAGTCTATATAGATGTAGCAGTCTGCTATTGTATAGTCTATATAGATGTAGCAGTCTTGTGTTTGTATAGTCTATATAGATGTAGCAGTCTTGTTATTATATAGTCTATATAGATGTAGCAGTCTGCTATTGTTTAGTCTATATAGATGTAGCAGTCTGTTATTATATAGTCTATATAGATGTAGCAGTCTGCTATTGTATAGTCTATATAGATGTCGTAGTCTTGTTATTGTTTAGTCTATATAGATGTAGCAGTATTGTTATTGTTTATTCTATATAGATGTAGCAGTCTGTTATTGTATAGTCTATATTGATGTAGCAGTCTGTTATTGTATACAATTAAAGACCGGTTGTGAGGGATGTAGCTACTTGCTACTTCCCGAAATAACCGGTTTTTAACTGTTTTATTATACTTTAACAATTGAAGAACAACAATAAAAGACTTTTTTCTCTGTGATATGATTATTTCTAGGTTATTAAACTCATACTGTTGAAGAACAACGAAATAAGGCGTATTACCTCAATATTGTGTTTATAGTCGTGTCACTTCAGTTTTTTATCACTTAGCACTAATTAGAGTGTAATGAAATAAGCAACAAATATATGTTTTACCAGTAATATTAAACAAATTCAACAACCATAACAACTGAAACTTTTAATAATTTCAATACTCAAATGAAAGGATTTAAAAAAAACCTGAAAATATGAACTTGCAAAATTGCGGATACGGAAATAGTCTCAGGGAAATAGTTCACTTCCGGGGAAATAGTCTTTTAGGGGAAATTAACAAATCTATGACTGTTAATTTATATAGTAAAGATACTGTAAAAGTATAATAATATAGTCTATATTGATGTAGCAGTCGGTTATTATATAGTCTATATTGATGTAACCATTTTGTTATTATATAGTCTGCATAGATGTAACAGTCTGTTATTGTATAGTCTGTATAGATGTAACAGTTTTGTTATTATATAGTCTACATAGATGTAACAGTCTTGTTATTGTATAGTCTATATTGATGCAGCAGTCGGTTATTGTATAATCTATATTGATGTAACAGTCTGTTATTACATAGTCTATGTTGATGTAGCAGTCTGTTATTATATAGTCTGTATAGATGTAACAGTCTGTTATTGTATAGTCTGCATAGATGTAACAGTCTTGTTATTGTATAGTCTGCATAGATGTAGCAGTCTGTTATTGTATAGTCTATATTGATGCAGCAGTCGGTTATTGTATAATCTATGTTGATGTAGCAGTCTGTTATTATATAGTCTGTATAGATGTAACAGTCTGTTATTGTATAGTGTGTATAGATGTAACATTCTGTTATTGTATAGTGTGTATAGATGTAACAGTCTGTTATTGCATAGTCGGTATAGATGTAGCAGTCTATTATTATATATTCTGCATAGATGTAACAGTCTTGTTATTGTATAGTCTATATAGATGTAACATTCTGTTACTGTATAGTCTGTATAGATGTAACAGTCTGTTATTACATAGTATATGTTGATGTAACAGTCTGTTATTACATAGTCTATGTTGATGTAGCAGTCTGTTATTATATAGTCTGTATAGATGTAACAGTTTGTTATTGTATAGTGTGTATAGATGTAACATTCTGTTATTGCATAGTCGGTATAGATGTAGCAGTCTATTATTATATATTCTGCATAGATGTAACAGTCTTGTTATTGTATAGTCTGTATAGATGTAACATTCTGTTATTGTATAGTCTGCATAGATGTAACAGTCTGTTATTACATAGTCTATGTTGATGTAACAGTCTGTTATTACATAGTCTATGTTGATGTAGCAGTCTGTTATTATATAGTCTGTATAGATGTAACAGTCTGTTATTTCATATCAGTTCTCAATTCCACTTTTTCATTGGTGTAGACATGGTCATGTGTCATGCATTAATCTGCGTTAAAGAAATCTACCAGTCATTAACATGATAATGCCCGCGGGCGTTATCATGTTAATGACCGCTCGACGTTTTAGAGTTGCGTCCCCTTTTTAAAACGCAACGGAGATTGTGCAGTTGTCAATGTACCAAAATGAGCAAAATTATTTATAAAGTCTTATTTCCTTCAATGAAATAAAAATAATAGTTACTTATGTATAGGGCATTATCGTGATTTATAGACTGCCCTTGGGCGAGGGCATTATCAGTGTTGAAGTCAATACTACTGTCCCTTGGGCAGTCTATAAATCACGATAATGCCCTATACATAAGTAACTATTATATAATTATTGTATAGTATATATAGATGTAAGTCTGTTATTGTATAGTCTGTATTGATGTAACAGTATGTTATTGTATAGTCTGTATTGATGAAACAGTCTGTTATTGTATAGTCTGTATAGATGTAGAAGTCTGTTATTGTATAGTCTGTATAGATGTAACAGTCTGTTATTGTATAGTCTGCATTGATGTAACAGTCTGTTATTGCATAGTCTGTATTGATGTAACAGTCTGTTATTGTATAGTCTGTATAGATGTAACAGTCTGTTATTGTATAGTCTGTATTGATGTAACAGTCTGTTATTGTATAGTCTGTATAGATGTAACAGTCTATTATTGTATAGTCTGTATAGATGTAACAGTCTGTTATTGTATAGTCTGTATTGATGTAACAGTCTGTTATTGTATAGTCTGTATAGATGTAGCAGTCTGTTATTGCATAGTATGTATAGATGTAACATTCTGTTATTGTATAGTCGGTATAGATGTAACAGTCTATTATTATATAGTCTGTATAGATGTAACAGTCTGTTATTGTATAGTGTGTATAGATGTAACAGTCTGTTATTGCATAGTCGGTATAGATGTAGCAGTCTATTATTATATGTTCTGCATAGATGTAACAGTCTTGTTATTGTATAGTCTGTATAGATGTAACATTCTGTTATTGTATAATCTGTATAGATGTAACAGTCTGTTATTGTATAGTCTGTATAGATGTAACAGTCTGTTATTGTATAGTCGGTATAGATGTAACAGTCTATTATTATATAGTCTGTATAGATGTAACAGTCTGTTATTGTATAGTCGGTATAGATGTAACAGTATATTATTATATAGTCTGTATAGATGTAACAGTCTGTTATTGTATAGTCTGCATATATGTAACAGTCTTGTTATTGTATAGTCTGTATAGATGTAACATTCTGTTATTGTATAGTGTGTATAGATGTAACAGTCTGTTATTGCATAGTCGGTATAGATGTAGCAGTCTATTATTATATATTCTGCATAGATGTAACAGTCTTGTTATTGTATAGTCTGTATAGATGTAACATTCTATTATTGTATAGTCTGTATAGATGTAACAGTCTGTTATTATATAGTCTACATAGATGTAGCAGTCTGTTATTATATAGTCTATATTGATGCAGTAGTCGGTTATTGCATAATCTGTATTGATGCCGCAGTCTGTTATTGTATAGTCTGTATTGATGTATCAGTCTGTTATTGTATAATATAAACTGATCGACCAGGGTGGCTCTTTGGGAAAGAGGGTAAACTGATCATCAAAGAATAAAACAGCTGAATTGATGAATAAAAATACCCAAAATTAGTAGTGAAATTAGTACACAGAATTGTTCAGAGGCATTGTTTGTAATGAAATAGCACCCGTTGACAGCTCTTAAATCAGTAACATTACCAGAACAGTCATACCTCACAAAACCGCATTTCATTTCTTGTTCGGTTCACTAACGACGCTCGTGGCACATCACTATTGTTTTGCTTTTAATTTATTTAAATATTATTCAGCATACATGTGTGTTGATAACATTTCCGATTGCTGTGATAATTTTTGTGCTATTTAATCGTTCATATGAGAGATAATTATGGATCGATTTGTTGAAATCTTAACACCTTAAAATAAACTTAATTATTTTATCTCAGCTGTATCATGAATTAATTATTGTACAGTGCTATATGCATGTACATTAACATATACTAGTATTGCACTCATCCGTATTGTACTGAAAACCCGTTTTCAATATAACTCTGTACAATAACAAATATATATTTGTGATTAAATAACAGAGATGACATACTAACACATGCATATTACACACATACAAAGTCAATCCGGGTACAATTCACAACTTTTTATACCGGTGTTACCTCCGTAACGCTATGTTTGTGAAATATAAATCAAATGAAAAGAGGCATAGAGAAGGTAAATATAACATTGATACTTTATACTATATCTAACTATAAACTTTTATAAGACTCTGAAATCATTTGGTTCTCCAATCTTTCGACTTTTAGAGTATCTGATTAAGCTTAATCCAGAAACGAGTTGTGCATCTAAATATTATATTTTACCTTTTTATTATACTTGTTATACCTACATTTGCATGAGTTCAAATTAAGGTAGTACTATACAAAAATAGCTATTTTTTCATCAAATCTTTTTTTTTAATCACTTTTTATTTTATTATAATATTCTTGATACACAGGTGAAAAAATAATTAAGATATGATGTACCATTAATGAGCATTACTTTTAATTAGTTTTGTAAACAAACACATGTGCTTGAATCAGAGATGATAAAAACAAGTGGGCGGTCCTTAATTGTTTATCTATTGGATAATTTGATAGTTTTATGACCACTGACCAGTAATACTTGAGATAAGAGGTGATTCCATTAAATGAAGGGGAAAGGAGCATGGATGTAGCTAACTTTTCATCAATACCAAAAGAAATAACTTAGCAATGGAATTTCTTTCAAAATATCTAATGTATAATTTTCATTTAGTAAAATCCAACTAAAAGGGAAGAATACACATAATGTGCAAACTAAGGTTCCATGTGATTCCTTTTATAATTAGTGGTTCACGTCTGGTCAGTGGAGGTGGAGTTTTGACCTTATCAGTAGGCAGCTAACCTCAAGCTAGGTCACGGATAGGGATTAATATAAGTTATTGTAACTTGTTTCTCAATCCTATTAATTACTTCTGATTATGTAATGTATATATGTTGAATATTGTAATGTTATGTTGAATTAATTAATAAAATATGCTTAAACTAAGCTAGGTCAGAGTGATGTAACTTCTCCCGCCAATTTCATGTGTTTACTGCACATGGTGTGCATTTTCCAGCTATATTTAGAGTTTGTGTGAAGAAATTCTATCTTTCTGGTCAAATCATTGTTGATTTATGATTCAAGTTCAATCCTGAAGTGTTCCCATGGCACATTTGTGACTTTTATTCAAGAAAATGGGGTACCAAGAGGAAAATTACAACGTTTGGGATTTTTCCACTACAATTTTTTACATAAAATGTCGACTTTGAATGACATTAGCTCCTGCATTGGTACCCCTAGAGGCTTGGCCTTGGTATATGTTGTTCTTAGACCTATTATCTGCTAAACGTTTTCTCAGATTTCTGATAGAATTAATAGAACAAATTTTACACACAATTAAAGTTGGTGAAATCTTATAAAGTCAGGCTGTATACACATAATGCAGCTTTAAGAGAGATTGAAACATCACAGGAAAAATCTGAGACAGGGTTTTGGAGGTCATGCTGTGTTGATTAAGAAATTGTAAACAGTTTTACCATTTGAATAAACATGAAACAGCTAATTTTGGTCAAGTGCACACATCAAGATTTTGCAACTAATTGTATAATAATTAATTATGTAATTGTTGCATAATCATAATATTATAATCAGTGGAAAGATATATCTTTTTTCTTTCAAATAGTATCTCACTTGTTAATTTTTATGCAATATTAAGAAAGTTACAGCTGTTTTTAGATGGAAGATTGGAGGGAAAACATCTTTGTATAGTGCTACCTTAAGCACAGATATAAACATGGACAGTAATCATTTTATGTTCTTGTTTCTCTACTAAGCATTGTTCATTCTTTGGCTTCTCATTCCTATCTTTGACAATTTGACAATCTATTTTGCTCGAATATACCGGGTCGCCTAGTCTTTAGTAAATGTGTTCCATGGTATTTAGCCATTCACCCGTGAACAGACTTCCTGATTCTGATTGATTTTTAATATATTGTGTGTATTTAAATAACTTTACACATATTTATTGTCGTCGGCATATCATGTATACTATAAACAGTGAATGCATGTGTATATTTCATAAAATAGATAAGTTGACGAAAAGAATATCTAAATCGATTTGCATATTCATATCATAATTAAAGTTGTCCAATTAACTTTATCATCCTCTGTGATATTGAGGACATAACACAAATACCATCTATATACTTCGGTATATAAGTTTCATACGTCTGATGGGAAATATATATATATATATATATTGACCACGTCCACACCTACGTACGCACATATTTAGCATTTCAAGTAATTTGGAAATCCAGTGAGTGAGATATATTCCATTCTTATTGCTTGCTTATGCGTTTCCATACTATCCTTTAATTCCTGTGATTGTATGATGAATGTTTCGTCATCCTATCCAATGTCTTATGTTTATCCCTAAATTCACATTATGAGACAAGGCACCACTTAGACTGTTAAGGCTATGCTTTTTATAGCGGGTGTGGCCGAGAGGTCAAGGGCACTAGATATATACGGATAGGCTATTGGTACTGCAGTGTATCAAAAGCCGAGGGAGAAAAAAACTCTGTCAGCTCAATATTTAACTGTAACATTGCTGTGTTATATTTTCAGGCGTATTTATATATAATGGGAATTGCATTGATATGTTGTTTACTGTTATTTATATATGTTTATTGGTCCCTAGTGAAAACATTCTGATGAATATGGGTAGCCATCGAACGCTTCAAGCAGCGTTATTTTCTTTATTATATACAATACAATCAGTGCTAATTATGACTAATGTTGCGTGTTTGACTCCCCTCGTGGCTATGTAATCAAAGATATTTTGTCAGTGAGAAAAGTTTACAGATACCAAAGTTGTAATCAGAAGCATTAAATCGAAATATGACAGACAACACAATGACCAAAAGAAAATAAACCAAAAGGAGAAACAACCATCTACAAATATTACACATAAAACCAAAGATGGAGCAACTCCAAGCCCACCAAAATGCGGGAGTGTACTAGTGTGCTCCAGAAAGCATTCCCCACTCCACATGTGGCACCCGTCGTGTTACCCAGTGATAAGTCATGGATGAAAACAGAACCGGATTGTGATTACGACAAACGGAACATAGTCGTGGTCATGTGTGACACAAATACTCAGTAACGGTTAACCAAGTCATGGAAGCAACTGTGAAACGTTCGAATTGATGACTTCAGCTTAACCACTAGAAACCCTTGGTTCAGTAGCTTCCTTGGTAGCAGTAACCTCCTATTATGACATGTAGCAGTAATGTGGGTTTTTCGGGTACATCGGTTTTCAGGACCAGTAAACCTGATCGCCATGTTATAATGGAAATATTTCTGGAAGTAGCGTTGTACACCTGTGTACCACAACGACATACATATTTCAACATTAATATTTTTCTTGACTTCATGCAAAATACTATGCACTTTATACTCATACCCAATTATAATTCTTTACTTACTGAAATGTATCAGTAACTCACTTTGAATATATATGTCTTAGATTTCAGTAGTATTAATGGACGGTCCATAATTGTCGAATTTGTCAGTAGTGTGATTTTTTTCTGTTTTAATTAACGAATACCCATAACATGCTATGGCTATATTGGTAGTTCATTTGTACTGCAAATGAATTTATCATATGTCTTTTTACGTTCCTAGTTTTCTATCCTTTTGGCATCACCACTTTTGATACCATATTCATTATAGGAAAGTTGATAGTTTTATATCCAGATTTCCTGTTTGATTGTTTTACCAAAGAATAGTGCTTTCAATTTCATTTTTTTTCTTTAGTTATTTTTGCAGTGTACAGTTTGGTTGTACAATGAAAAGATAAACAAATACGTTCTTAGTAATAACTTTTATTTTTCTCTTATTTTGATGGAGTTTTTTCTTTGGAATTATTGTGACAAGGGCTACAGGTAGTGTTGAAGTGGTGAAGCGTATTTTCACTATTGGCTGTAATAATTACAGTGAAGCTGATGTAGGATGACGACCTTATTGACTTGGTACGGTAGTATCATCATATTGCACTCACTTTACCCCTTTATTAAATGTTGAGCAAATTCAATATGATATTTCTCAATGTTCACAATATATCGGTATGGAAGGAAATGTGTGCGAACAAACTAACAATTTGTACACACCAGTTCAAAACTCGACCACATCAAAACATCAATAATGCACGCTGGCTAAACAATCATGCGCACAAGTTGCAAGACGCGTACACACAATCTAGTAACTCGCGTACTCCAGGTAACTCGGTCGCACAAGTAAAACATATTTATTTTTCTGTGTGGCTTTTAGTTTGCTTCTCATTTCTGGATGCATGTTATTATTTTATGCATGTTTTATTATATAGGTAGTGGCGAACAAAATGAGAGTCTTGGTTGTATTGATAACACTGCTTTCTATTGTAAAATCGCAAAGTAAGTATTTATGTACAGCACATGACACGTAAGATATTGGAACATTCCTCAAGTTGACGTTAAAAGACGAATCAACCAAACCATTAATTACTTCTTCGAATTAATTACGAATATCTTGATATTATCATCTGTTTCAAAAACAATTTTTTCTTACCACTCTTAAGTTTTATGGATAATATTAATATGTTCATAACTTCAATTAACATATAATTTATAACCCATTAATTGGCTTAGAGCTCCAGTATGCATTATGAATATGCATTTCCCAATTACACTTATGTTGAAATCAATTTTCTTTATATATTTTTTTGATATATCACATTGATAAATAGCATACTCCATTTTTGTGTCATGCATATTAGCATTGTGCCTCATTCATGTAGTTTTTGTCATAATCCTTACGAATTCGCGTTTATCGTGGTAGCTCTTGATCACATCTATCGTAACTGTAGGGGTGGTGTAAAGGCTGGAGGCGGCCCTCGAAAGTATGGGAGGTTCAAACAAAGGATTATGTACTCTGTACATGCATGCAGCATTAAGGAGCCAAAACAAAGACTCGAAGTTTCGAAACAAGAAAATGAGTCCGTATGGAGCAACATGTCTACCCGCGGACTGTTATTTCAGGGAGCTCTAACTGTTAAAAACCCACTAAGCGTGTTGCTTGTAATCTAGTACAAAGTAACCATAATCAGCATTTCTTTAAAATGTAACTTGTTCTCGACATGACATAGCTGAAAATTGTTCACTCGGCATTAAGCAACACCCACTCAATCAATCACCGAAACCTTGAAACATGAGACATGGATATTATTGACATGATACGTTCTATTAGCAACTTACAGAACCATCAATACATATATTTTAACCGTCTAATATTGCTTAAATAATGTATTTGTTTTAATGGAATGCTATGCCATCAACATGCCAAGAATGGTTAAAGTTGTGGAACAGAAACTGCTTACCCTTCCCGACCACCTGAATACGCCCCCGTTTTTGCACTTCTCTTTGTGACGTTCGTGTTGTTAATGTTGTCACATTACATCTTGTCATGTTTTTCGTTCCGTGTTATGATGTCCGCTAAGATTTCCGCCCAAAGACGATGTACGATTCGTTTTTATTTTTATTTGTTTTGTAAAGGGGGGGTCTTTATTTATACTATGTGTATTTATGTATGTATACCGGTGTCCAACACTATTTCCAAATCACATGATATTTGTGTCGTTTAAGAGTAACACGACGGGTGTCACATGTGGAGCAGAAACTGCTTAACCCTTCTGGAGCACATGAGTTAACGTCCGGTTTTTAGCGATGTTCATGTTGCTCGATCTTTAGTTTTCTGTGTAATGTTTTGTGGACCGTTTTTGTTTGTTTTTGTTTTTCCCTTGGCCATTGTATTGTCTGTCTTTCGATTTACGCTTCTGATTACCATTATTACCAAACGTTTCTTGCTGATGTTTTATTGAAAAAAAAACATTTATCATGACTAATGTAATTTATATACATGTAGTAAACTTATCAACAAACGGAACTGCATCCCAGAGTTCAAATTATTATTGGGCAGATATCAAGCGTAATTTGACAGCAGATCTAGCCATTACAGGTGGAACAACATATGAGCTTAAATCATGTGCTGTAACACAAGCTAACCCTAAAGTCTATGTTGCGTGGTGGATATTGACGTTTCCTGATGTCGTATATATCACTGATGTCTTGATATATTACCGTGAAAACGGTAAGTTTTTTTTCGTGGAAACATTTCAATTTAGTTGTCTTTCCTTATTTGTTTAAATGTTACATACATTATACACCAATATCTTGTTACTAGATATTAAATTAAACTAGAGAAAGTTGATCTGGTGATCACAGATACCCCCCGAATTCTATATTTTGAATGAGGCAATGTTTAAGTTTGAAAAGATTTGGTTGAGCGTTACCTTTATTTTCATCCAGAAACCTTTAATGTACCTATCTTCTAAGAGAAAAAGGGCCATAATTCCTGTACGGTGAATGTCAATTTCACCATAATCGAACTTAATATGTATTTTATGGTACATCGCATTGTGCTAAAGATTGAAAAGATTTGGTTGAGTCGTACCTTAAATATCATCCGGAAACCTAGAAAGTCCCTATTTTCTAAGAGAAAAAGGGCCATAACTTATGAACGGTAAATGTGAAATACACAATAATAAAATTTAACCTGTATTTTATGGTATAACAGCATTGTTTTAAAGTTTGAAAAGATTTGGTTGAGCGGTACTTTAAATATCATTCGGAAACCTTAGAAGTCCCTATTTCTAAGACAAAAGGGGCAATAACTCAGGAACGGTAAATGTGAAATACACCGTAATCGAACTTAACGGTCCACAGCATTGTGTTAAAGTTTGAAAAGATTTGGTTGAGCCATACTTTAAATATCATCCGGAAACCTAAAAAGTCCATATTTTCTAAGAGAAAAAGGGCAATAACTCGGGCACGGTTAATGTGAAATACACCGTAATCGAACTTAACCTGTATTCAATGGTCCACAGCATTGTGTGAAAGTTTGTAAAGATTTAGTTAAGCCATACTTTAAATATCATCCGGAAACCTAAAAAGTCCCTATTTTCTAAGAGAAAAAGTGCAATAACTCAGGAACGGTAAATGTGAAATATACCGTAATCGAACTTAACCTGTATTCAATGGTCCACAGCATTTCTTGGAAGTTTGAAAAGATTTGGTTAAGCCATACTTGGTTGCGGAGTACTTTAATTATTATCCGGAAACCAAAAGTGTGACGGACGGACGAGGATCCCTATATACCCCCGACTCTCGTCGAGCGGGGTATAATAACGAGATCATGGAAATTCATTTGCTGATTGTCAAGTGTCCACTAGTCATGGACTTTAGAAGACGTATAGATTGGCGCGTTTTGTGGCTTAAGTGTTAAAACGTGACATCATACTATACAGTACTTATACCATTGTTTATTTACTGTTTTTACAGCTCTACCACGTTTTGCGGGATATTATCTCTATGTTAGTAACTCAAGTATATCAAAGACTAATGGTGATCTCTGTTATCATCACGAAGGAACAGTACCTACATCCCCCTATAAAAATGTTACTTGTAATTTCTTGGGAAATCAAGTTATTTTTTATAATGCGCGGGAAGTAGGCAATATTCCTGGTGGATACAGTGATTTTGCGATTGTAGAACTGTGTCATGTAGAGGTCTATGGTAAGTAAATTATTGTTTATCTAAATGAAACAGATATAAATGACAGCTTTCATTTCCTAATCTGACCGGGCGTTTATTGTAAACTGCATACCGATGAACTACAAATATAACCTGCAAAATTCTAGTTCAGCGTTGTAGTCTGTACAAACAGACACCAGGTAGCCAATTTTAGGACCCGTTTCCTCACAATGTCATATAAAGATTATATCGGGACCTTGCGAGTACAATCGATAAATTTAAACTAGATTTCTTCCTTATTGTGTATACTCATTTTATTGTACGGAATATACTGATAAACAAACATTACTGTCATTAAGTAAGTAAGTACGCTTTATTTAAAGTCGGCATGAATTAAATAAAAGCAGCGCACCACGAATATAAGCACATATAGAAAGCAAAGAGATATATAATAAATAGCATTAAAGTAGTTGAGAACCCAACAAAATCAGTTGTGAGTCAGCACATGGCATGCACTTCATTGACTTTTTTCTCCAAAACCAAATATTGACATAGTTCTTAAGCTGCTAAATGTAGGTCATAATCCTGGTCTCATTTGTGAGTGAGTTCCATACTAGTTTGGCCTCATACCTGAATGAATTGTTATCATATGTTGAACGTATATGCCTGGGATATGTTTACATATCTGAAGTTATGTGTTCATGTTCCCGATATACCACAATAACTCACAAGGAGATAGTCTGAATAATACAGTCTCACTTCGATAACTCCACTGACACCCGAATGCAATCACAGTCAAAACGCGTCACCTGATAAAAATGACACAATGCATGTTCAGGCTCTCAAATTGAATATTCATGAAAAGTAGGCTGAGCTTATAGTCTCTGCACACATCATGGATGGTACATTTAACTTGTTCCATTGTAACATGGTAAGCACGCATTCGCTACACATGATATGAGGGGGAAATACAGAAGAGACTTCAAGAAAAACCAACGAAAATTTAAGGCGAAATGGACATATAGTATTCAAAGGATCGTCGTATTGCGCACAATTAGTTGTATACGGTTGCTGATACAGAAAGCAGGTGACGAAAATTTAGTAAACATAGAGGTCAAGTCCCCGTAAGACTTGATTGTCGATAGAGAACACAGTAATCATTCGAGTTAACTTGAAAATTTAGCGTGTTCTGTTATCGAATAATGGAATATGTCAGACCTCATTGTAATCTACGGTATAATCAATTATCACATATTTATAAGTAATAACGTCAATTTTTCCCATACGTAAACACCGGAAGTGCCACAGCAATATATGCCATCGGGACAAAATTCTGATAACACGATATCAAGCCTCTCGTGAGCCCCATGACGTCACTTCCGCCCAACTGTGTCGTTTGGAAAATGTCGACGTCCAGCGAGGAAAGATTTGTTGGCGTTTCGGAAGCAGAACACACAACCGATATCGATCGCTCATATCCATAAGATTGGTGTCTGTGTGGGAAGTTAATTTTGTTCTTTTTTAATTCAATGTTGAAATATGTGATAAATAGATTAATGCAAGCCTTCTTCCATATCAGGACTGTTATCATCCCTCGACCGATATCGACCCTCGGGCTAAAGCCCTCTGGCAGATATTGGTCTCTCGGGATGATGACA
>MJUT01054511.1:122054-135017 GCA_002080005.1 Gigantidas platifrons
GTCATATTATGCTGAATATTAACATACGAATGAAAGCTGAACTAACATAGTCGTGTTTCTGTAATGGTTAACAAGTAAGATCAACATTTGCTAGGAACAGTTCCTGGCTGACAGTATGTACCATGGTATATCATACTGATATGTAAGATACTGTATGAATATCAAATATTATCTCATAATGAAAAAAATAAGTATTTGAATGGTTCAGTGAATAAAATTTTACGTTGTTCTTTTTTGTTGTTTTATTTGGGGGGGGGGGTTTGTTTTGTTCTTCGTTTTTGTATTTTTTTTATTTGTTTGTTTGTTTGTTTTTTATTCTTTTTGCTTGTTTATTATTATGATATTTTATTATTATTACGTTAGACACCGTTTCGCACAAACTTTTCCATCGATTGTGCATATGTTTGCATTGACAGTAAATGTGAATTAAATGTCCCTATATTATAATGTATGCACGCCTTCATACACTGACAGACTACTGCATAACCAGTCAGAAGACATAAATTTGTCATAGAACAGTAAATGGGAGAATTATTTTTACGATGTGTATATGATGTTATACCTTAGTATAGTGATACGGTGGGTTGTGTTCCCTATTCCAGGGGATGTGATATTCTGTGTAAACTTGTTATTACAAAATGCATTAAAACACAGAATGAACGATAAACGACACCAAGAAATACAAATATATAATGGTGTGTACAGTTATATATATAATTAGTTATTCTGAATGTATCGGTTTTATCGCAGGTCGAAAAATCATAATTATATGTATATTATTTAGAGTCGCTTAATGGTTGAGCTTGAATGTTTCAACGTACAACCAACCTGTTGCTAAGTAGTACATAGTGGTTGCTCTGTATGGTTTGGTATTATGTATGATGGGTACATTTCTTAACTATGTATTTTATTACTTGATAACCAACACCCCCTATAGTAAACTTTAACATCAATATATCAACATTCGTAAATGAACATTGTTTTATTGTAGAAACTGAAGGACATGAAACCTACATATTCCGGTGTATCCTACAAGGCGGCCTTGTCTAAGGAAAATGCTGCCAAAAATGCTGTCCAGAATATCTTACCACGTACGTCACTATAGATAAACTCATTGTCTGTGATGATGCTGATCATTGTATTTACTTGCATTTTTCTGTATGCATAGTGTTTTAAGGGAAAATGATTTTGATTCTTGGGAAGTAGCTATTAGTTGGCATAAAAACGCGAAGATTCATATTTACCACGTAAGATAGAGATGCGTATGTGACATCATAATATTCAAATTAATACGTTGTTACAGAGAGAGAGAGAGAGAGAGATTCATCTTCTAGAGCAGAATTGTCTCTTATGGAGTAATACAGCTATATTAATACATTGACAGAGAGAGAGAGAGAGAGAGAGAGAGAGAGCAGAATTGTCTCTTATGGAGAAATACAGCTATATTAATACCTTGTCATGTTATATTTCCACTGTATCTAAGGTAAATATTTATTTGATAAATTAACATTGTGTTTTATTCCTAGATGACGATTACAGACCATTCCTGATGTCATTTGAAAAATCAAGAAATGACTACATCAATGCTGTTATTATACCAGTAAGTATAAATTACATACACTAATTGCTAAGTCGAACTGAAACAGTAGATAACTTCAACTTGTTAGGATTATATGTATATACATTATATTTTTGGCAATTTTTCAAACCTTAAATAGCAAATTAGGTGTCATCTCATAAATCGATAACACGAACGTTGTTGTAGCATCTAAAAAAGATAAAAACGAATTTGTAAGTGAGATGATGTATTCAGGAAAATATTTTTATTTTCAGATATATTAATTGTTTTCTGTTTTTTACATCCAGTAACAGAAATAACGATTTACATGTTTACGATAGGAAAACAACATCTGTATTATATGTACTCTTAAAATGTTGATACATAATTACCTAAATAGGAAACACTGACTATATATGATAACAAAATACTACTTCTATTTTATACTTCAAATTTAACACAATTTTGGCAAATTGTCAAATGAAATACGTTTAGCTATTGCAAAAAACATCTAATTGCCCTACTCTTACAAAGATATGTACAAGAAGAGACTGTTATTTAACACCATTAGCATGTGTAAATGTGTATGACATAATTTGTTTTTAATGTTATATAACGTTTTACCTTTATTTCGAAATAGTATTCGTTTTCCTGGCCTCTTACTCTTAGTTTGATATTACTGTTCTTAAAGCATAACATTTTGTTTTTAATCATCAGGGATATGTTGGAACAGGGAAATATCTTGCTACTCAGTATCCACTACAAGACACAGTAGTTGACTTCTGGACAATGGTGTATGATACTTACTCTACTGTTGTTGTTATGTTGGAATCAGTTGATGAGGTTTGTGTTGTGTCTCTTTTCTTTTATATCTTTCATGTCAATCATATTTAATTAAACACGTTAAAGAGGTAAATATATACCAATCACTGGCACTTATGGGTGATGTTACTATGCATGCATATTTTCATCCACAAAGACAAATACGTCATTAACGAATAATTGTACAAACTGATACCTATTGGTTAAAATGAAGTCATCCCTTGAAAAGTTTTACGGTCGCCGTCATGGCTTAGTTAACCGTTACTGAATATGTGTGTCAAAAATGACCACGGATATGTTACACTTGTAGCTAGAGTAAGACAACTGGTGCCAGGTCGCCATCATGGCTTAGTTAACCGTTACTGAATATGTGTGTCAAAAATGACCACGGATATGTTACACTTGTAGCTAGAGTAAGACAACTGGCGCCAGTAGTGGAGCAGGAACTGCTTACCCTTCCTTTTGTCCTCCTTATTTTGGCCATTATGTTGTCTGTCCGTCTTTTGTTTATGTATTTTGATTACCTCTTTGGTATCTTCAAAATTCTTCTGCCTATTTCTAATATTATGTTTTCTATCAAAATATATTCAAACACAAATATTAAAATGTTGATTGACAAAGTGAAAACTTCTCAAAATAGTTGGTTTTATATAAATTTATTATCTCAATAGTAAGTCCATAATCTCTAGTTAGTACATAATCTTCAGAATCGGAACATTTGCAATTATTAATTTCTCAGTACGGAATATTCATTATCTCTATAAATGATCCGTCAGTTTAGATTTGTTTCAATTAGCGGATAAGTGGTACACAGTAGGTAGCTTAACATTGAAATCTAATTCTTTAAATTCGGATTTTGCTTTTCTTGTGGGGGCGGGGATGGATAGGCGGGGTTCAGATGATGGATTGTGGCAGTGCAGACTTAGAAACCTTAATAGAGAGATATTTACTGTTGTATATTATGGATGTAAATTTCACTTTGTAGTAGTAGTGTATATTAAAGGTATATTGTCTACCACATTTGTATTTTTTCATACCCAAAATTATTGTTGTTTTCCGTACTGACCTTCATAAAATGAAGATAAACACCGAATTATTGGCGAATATGCTACGAAACGTTAAGATTCAAACAACATTAAACAAGCGTGACAATCATGAAGTGTTTGAATCTTAACAGTATTTTCCTTACATCAAAGCTAAACCCCCGAGAATTCCAAACTTCCGTTTTTACTTTTACTTTCACTTTGAATTTCTGTCATCCGAACATTATTCCGATAACGATAGTTTTGGGTCTATTTTGTCAAAAAAAGAACACCAATCGTATATTTTGTAGCATAACTGTTTAATGATAGCTTAAACAAATCATTTATGGACAGTTAAAAATTTTCAAAAAAATCGTAGACAATATGCCTTTAAACATGTTGCAGCATGTTTTTATCTACCTTTGTCAACTCCTCAACTGTTTAAGGGGCCGTCGTGATCGTATGGTAGTTGGATTTACAACTATACCTTTGCAATCAGTACCTATCACCACTGATGTTGTGAGTTCGAATTTCGATCAGGGCGATGTGTATAACATTATATGATAAAGTTTGTCAGTGACTTGCGACAGGTCGGTAGTTTTATCCGAGTCCTCCGGTTTCCCCACCAATAAAACGGACCGCCACGCGATATAGCTGAAATAGTATTCAAAGTGGCGTTAAACACCATAACAAACTCAATTTTTTTCAATTAAATTTGGATTGTGACATTGCTGTAGCAACCAATAACATGTATAAGATATAATATATAATATGTCTTCAATGATAACTTTTGTCTTTTATTAGTTCACCTGTCCCAAAGTGTCCAGTAAGTAATTTTCATCACTTCGTGTCCGTCGTTGTCATCGTAGTCAGTTCAATATTTTTCTTGCTTGAATTTCAATCATCCTTTTATCATAAATAATATGTTTTATAATATTGCTGTAAGTAGAATATACTTGGACATGTATATTCTTGCTTGTACGAGTAAGAACATTACTTTTATTATTTTAATTCGAAGAGATTAATGAACAAAACTAATTTCAGAGTATCCCCTTGTGGCCACAGAAGGGTGATGTATTCCACTTCTCAAAATTCAACGTCAGCCTGAATTCAGACAATACGTCGTTTCCGTTGAGGATTACTTTAAATCACAAGGTACGTTACGTACAGTTCCGTATACCTGCTTTGTTTTTACAATGATATTATGTTTATATGCTATCAGTGTATATCTTCATCTGTTCTATAGTCGTTTGCAACATATACAGTAAGGATTTAATTGAACATGAGAGACTATTCACTTCACGTGTGTGTGTGTGTGTGTGTGTGTGTGTGTGTGTGTGACTATTTTTTCTGACTATATGTCTCTAATTTGATGTAGGAATCAAAAAGGAATTCAACAGTACGGATACTTTCAATGGATGAATGGAATACAGAGAATATACCATTATCTGGGACATATATGTTAAACCTCTTGAACAATGTTTCATCCTGGAGAAAAGACCATCCAAGATCAGTTACCGTCGTTTGTCAGTAAGTCTATATTTTCATATTTTGAAAAATAAAACATTATTCTTACATTAACATTATTAATATAAAACAGACTACGAAAAAAGTCTAAATTGATATACCTATAATTCTAAATAAACGTTAGAAAACACCAAAAATTGACAATGGAGGGAAACTTGCAACACAAGAAGAAGAAAAACAAGACAAAAACACAATACAATATGTGTTGGACACCACTATACGCAAACAAACACAAATAACGAAACTAATACATCAGCCCTCATACAAACAACCGCGTGTCAGCTTTTCACTTTTATGTTAAATGTTTCCTTTATTTATTTCAGATGTTTGCGTTCCAGGAACAATCTNCAACTGTGTTTGAAGCCTTACTGGAAGTTTTTACTGTGCCTGACACTGCCATTGACAAAGACCGTTTCTGTAATTATTTGGAGAATCAGCAAATGAATATTACACCGAAAAATCAAACTTTTCAAAAACTAGAATTCCAGGTATAATATATTAGAGGAATGATTGTATATCTATTAATTGAAATGCGTCCTGGTTAACATACTAAGATGCAGAACACGAAAAAAGGGAGTTAGCAATATTTCTGTAAGCATGTCATATTATGCTGAATATTAACATACGAATGAAAGCTGAACTAACATAGTCGTGTTTCTGTAATGGTTAACAAGTAAGATCAACATTGCTAGGAACAGTTTCTGGCTGACAGTATGTACCATGGTATATCATACTGATATGTAAGATACTGTATGAATATCAAATATTATCTCATAATGAAAAAAATAAGCATTTGAATGGTTCAGTGAATAAAATTTGACGTTGGCCTTTTTTGTTTTTTTATTTGGGGGGGTTTGTTTTGTTTTTTGTTTTCTGTATTTTTTTATTTGTTTGTTTTTTGTTTTTTGTTTTCTTTTTGCTTGTTTATTATTATGATGATTTATTATTATTACGTTAGACACCATTTCGCACAAACTTTTCCATCGATTGTACATATGTTTGCATTGACAGTAAATGTAAATTAAATGTCCCTATATTATAATGTATGCACGCCTTCATACACTGACAGACTACTGCATAACCAGTCAGAAGACATAAATTTGTCATAGAACAGTAAATGGGAGAATTATGTTTACGATGTGTATATGATGTTATACCTTAGTATAGTGATACGGTGGGTTGTGTTCACTATTCCAGGGGATGTGATATTCTGTGTAAACTAGTCATTACAAAATGCATTAAAACACAGAATGAACGATAAACGACACCAAGAAATACAAATATATAATGGTGTGTGCAGTTATATATATAATTAGTTATTCTGAATGTCTCGGTTTTATCGCGGGTCGAAATATCATAATTATATGTATATTATTTAGAGTCGCTTAATGGTTGAGCTTGAATGTTTCAACGTACAACTAACCTGTTGCTAAGTAGTACATAGTGGGTGCTCTGTATGGTTTGGTATTATGTATGATGGGTACATTTCTTAACTATGTATTTTATTACTTGATAACCAACATCCCCTATAGTAAACTTTAACATCAATATATCAACATTCGTAAATGAACATTGTTTTATTGTAGAAACTGAAGGACTTGAAACCTACATATTCCGGTGTATCCTACAAGGCGGCCTTTTCTAAGGAAAATGCTGCCAAAAATGCTGTCCAGAATATCTTACCACGTACGTCACTATAGATAAACTCATTGTCTGTGATGATGCTGATCATTATATTTACTTGCATTTTTCTGTATGCATAGTGTTTTAAGGGAAAATGATTTTGATTCTTGGGAAGTAGCTATTAGTTGGCATAAAAACGCGAAGATTCATATTTACCACGTAAGATAGAGATGCGTATGTGACATCATAATATTCAAATTAATACGTTGTTACAGAGAGAGAGAGAGCAGAATTGTCCCTTATGGAGTAATACGGCTATATTAATACATTGACAGAGAGAGAGAGAGAGAGAGAGCAGAATTGTCTCTTATGGGGAAATACAGCTATATTTATACACTGAGAGAGAGAGAGAGCAGAATTGTCCCTTATGGAGTAATACAGCTATATTAATACATTGACAGAGAGAGAGAGCAGAATTGTCTGTTATGGAGTAATACAGCTATATTTATACATTGAGAGAGAGAGAGAATTGTCCCTTATGGAGTAATACAGCTATATTAATACATTGACAGAGAGAGAGAGAGAGAGAGAGCAGAATTGTCCCTTATGGAGTAATACAGCTATATTAATACATTGACAGAGAGAGAGAGAGAGCAGAATTGTCTCTTATGGAGTAATACAGCTATATTAATACATTGACAGAGAGAGAGAGAGAGAGCAGAATTGTCTTTTATGGAGTAATACAGCTATATTAATACATTGACAGAGAGAGAGAGAGAGAGAGCAGAATTGTCTCTTATGGAGTAATACAGCTATATTTATACATTGAGAGAGAGGAAGAGCAGAATTGTCTTTTATGGAGAAATACAGCTATATTAATACATTGTCATATAGAGAGAGAGAGAGAGAGCGCAGAATTGTCTTTTATGGAGAAATACAGCTATATTAATACATTGTCATAGAGAGAGAGAGAGAGCAGAATTGTCTCTTATGGAGAAATACAGCTATATTAATACATTGTCATAGAGAGAGAGAGAGAGAGCAGAATTGTCTTTTATGGAGAAATACAGCTATATTAATACATTGTCAGAGAGAGAGAGAGCAGAATTGTCTCTTATGTAGAAATACAGCTATATTAATACATTGTCATGTTATATTTACACTGTATTGTATCTAAGGTAAATATTTGTTTGATAAATTAACATTGTGTTTGTATTCCTAGATGATGATTACAGACCATTCCTGATGTCATTTGAAAAATCAAGAAATGACTACATCAATGCTGTTATTATACCAGTAAATATAAATTGCTAAGTCGAACTGAAACAGTAGATAACTTCAACTTGTTAGGATTATATGTATATACATTATATTTTTGGCAATTTTTCAACCCTTAAATAGCAAATTAGGTGTCATCTCCTGAATCGATGACACGAACGTTGTTGTAGCATCTAAAAAAGATAAAAACGAATTTGTAAGTGAGATGATGTATTCAGGAAAATATTTTTATTTTCAGATATATTAATTGTTTTCTGTTTCTTACATCCAGTAATAGAAATAACGATTTACATGTTTACGATAGGAAAACAACATCTGTGTTATATGTACTCTTAAAATGTTGATACATAATTACCTAAATAGGAAACACTGACTATATATGATAATAACAAAATACTACTTTTATTTTATACTTCAAATTTAACACAATTTTGGCAAATTGTCAAATGAAATACGTTTAGCTATTGCAAAAAACATCTAATTTCTCTACTCTTACAAAGATATGTACAAGAAGAGACTGTTATTTAACACCATTAGCATGTGTAAATGTGTATGACATAATTTGTTTTTAATGTTATATAACGTTTTACCTTTATTTCGAAATAGTATTCGTTTTCCTGGCGTCTTACTCTTAGTTTGATATTACTGTTCTTAAAGCATAACATTTTGTTTTTAACCATCAGGGATATGTTGGAACAGGGAAATATCTTGCTACTCAGTATCCACTACAAGACACAGTAGTTGACTTCTGGACAATGGTGTATGATACTGACTCTACTGTTGTTGTTATGTTGGAATCAGTTGATGAGGTTTGTGTTTTGTCTCTTTACTTTTATATCTTTCATGTCAAACATATTTAATTAAACACGTTAAAGAGGTAAATATATACCAATCACTGGCAGTTATGGGTGATGTTACTATGCATGCATATTTTCATCCACAAAGACAAATACGTCATTAACGAATAATTGTACAAACTGATTCCTATTGGTTAAAATGAAGTCATCCCTTGAAAAGTTTTACGGTCGCCGTCATGGCTTAGTTAACCGTTACTGAATATGTGTGTCAAAAATGACCACGGATATGTTACACTTGTAGCTAGAGTAAGACAACTGGCACCAGTAGTGGAGCAGGAACTGCTTACCCTTCCTTTTGTCCTTCTTATTTTGGCCATTGTGTTGTCTGTCCGTCTTTTGTTTATGTATTTTTATTACCTCTTTGGTATCTTCAAAATTCTTCTGCCTATTTCTAATATTATGTTTTCTATCAAAATATATTAAAATGTTGATTGACAAAGTGAAAACTTCTCAAAATAGTTGGTTTTATATAAATTTATTATCTCAATAGTAAGTCCATAATCTCTAGTTAGTATTTAATCTTCAGAATCGGAACATTTGCAATTATTAATTTCTCAGTACGGAATATTCATTATCTCTATAAATAATCCGTCAGTTTAGATTTGTTTCAATTAGCGGATAAGTGGTACACAGTAGGTAGCTTAACATTGAAATCTAATTCTTTGAATTCGGATTTTGTTTTCTTGTGAGGGCGGGGATGGATAGGCGGGGTTCAGATGATGGATTGTGGCAGTGCATACTTAGAAACCTTAATAGAGAGATATTTACTGTTGTATATTATGGATGTAAATTTCACTTTGTAGTAGTAGTGTATATTAAAGGTATATTGTTTACCACATTTGTATTTTTTCATACCCAAAATTATTGTTGTTTTCCGTACTGACCTTCATAAAATGAAGATAAACACCGAATTATTGGCGAATATGCTACGAAACGCTAAGATTCAAACAACATTTAATAAGCGTGACAATCATGAAGTGTTTGAATCTTAACAGTATTTTCCTTACATCAAAGCTAAATCCCCGAGAATTCCAAACTTCCGTTTTTACTTTTACTTTCACTTTGAATTTCTGTCATCCGAACAATTATTCCGATAACAATAGTTTTGGGTCTATTTTGTCAAAAAAAGAACACCAATCGTATATTTTGTAGCATAACTGTTTAATGATAGCTTAAACAAATCATTTATGGACAGTTAAAAATTTTCAAAAAAATCGTAGACAATATCCCTTTAAACATGTAGTTGCAGCATGTTGTTATCTACCTTTGTCAACTCCTCAACTGTTTAAGGGGCCGTCGTGATCATATGGTAGTTGGATTTACAACTATACCTTTGCAATCAATGCCTATCACCACTGATGTTGTGAGTTCGAATCTCGATCAGGACGATGTGTATAACATTATATGATAAAGTTTGTCAGTGACTTGCGACAGGTCGGTAGTTTTATCCGAGTCCTCCGGTTTCCCCTCCAATAAAACGGACCGCCACGCGATATAGCTGAAATATTATTCAAAGTGGCGTTAAACACCATAACAAACTCAATTTTGTTCAATTAAATTTGGATTGTGACATTGCTGTAGCAACCAATAACATGTATAAGATATAATATATAATAAGTCTTCAATGATAACTTTTGTCTTTTATTAGTTCACCTGTCCCAAAGTGTCCAGTGAGTAATTTTCATCACTTCGTGTCCGTCGTTGTCATCGTAGTCAGTTCAATATTGTTCTTGCTTGAATTTCAATCATCCTTTCATCATAAATAATATGTTTTATAATATTGCTGTAAGTAGAATATACTTGGACATGTATATTCTTGCTTGTACGAGTTAAGAACATTACTTTTATTATTTTAATTCGAAGAGATTAATGAACAAAACTAATTTCAGAGTGTCCCCTTGTGGCCACAGAAGGGTGACGTATTCCACTTCTCAAAATTCAACGTCAGCCTGAATTCAGACAATACGTCGTTTCCGTTGAGGATTACTTTAAATCACAAGGTATGTTACGTACAGTTCCGTATACCTGATTTGTTTTTACAATGATATTATGTTTATATGTTATCAGTGTATATCTTCATCTGTTCTATAGTCGATTGCAACAAATACAGTAAGGATGTAATTGAACATGAGAGACTATCCACTTCACAGAATCTTGAGGTGTGTGTGTGTGTGTGTGTGTGTGTGTTTCTAAAAGGCTCTTTCTCGTGAAACAATTTTTTCTGAATATGTCTCTAATTTGATGTAGGAATCAAACAGGAATACAACAGTACGCATACTTTCAATGGATGAATGGAATACAGAGAATATACCATTATCTGGGACATGTATGTTAAACCTCTTGAACAATGTTTCATCCTGGAGAAAAGACCATCCAGGATCAGTTACCGTCGTTTGTCAGTAAGTCTATATTTTCATATTTTGAAAAATA
The DNA here is from genome assembly GCA_002080005.1 of Gigantidas platifrons. Lineage (NCBI taxonomy): Eukaryota > Metazoa > Mollusca > Bivalvia > Mytilida > Modiolidae > Gigantidas > Gigantidas platifrons. Next base: position 133,172 of record MJUT01054511.1, read on the forward strand.
AAACATTATTCTTACATTAACATTATTAATATAAAACAGACTACAGTGTACGAAACAAGTCTAAATTGATATACCTATCATTCTAAATAAACGTTAGAAAACACAAAAAAATGGACAATGGAGGGAAACTTGCAATACAAGAAGAAGAAAAACAAGACAAAAACACAATACAATATGTGTTGGACACCACTATACGCAAACAAACACAAATAACGAAACTAATACATCAGCCCTCATACAAACAACCGCATGTCAGCTTTTCACTTTTATGTTCAATGTTTCCTTTATTTATTTCAGATGTTTGCCTTCCCTTGTTAATTCCACATGACAAGACAATGTCGATGTATTCGTATTTCATGTTTTTAAGGTTCCATTTTATCTATTCCACCAAATTAATATCATTTAGCGAACGAGCTTTTAGTTTATGTTGGCAATGTTTCTATTTTTATAAGGGATGGCTGTAAAAGAAGTGGTGTCTTCGTTGCTCTCAGTCTGGTTTTAGAGAAAATGGAAATAGACGACGAAGTAGACATATTTCAGGTGGTGAGAACAATACAAATACGAAGACCGGAATTCTTCCCAAACTTTGTAAGTTTGTGTTCGTTTTCTATAATATAAGATTTGTGCTTAAAACTAACAAAACAATTAAATAAAACTAAATATGATTATGTTCCTAAATAATTCTAGGAAGATTCAATTATTCTATGAGCAAGGTAATGCTGGAGATGTCCAACGGCCGCCATGCATCTAACATAATGCCGTTTATTCACTGATGTGATTGTGATATAAATTGATGTGCACTGAAAACTACAAACATTTTGGTTATGTGTGTTAAACACCATTTTCAAATCTACAATGTTTTTCGATTATATCGTCATTTCTTTGCTTTTACTCTTTTTTATTGGGTAGTTGGAGTACCGATATTAAAACTGTTGACCATTCACAAGTCAATAACCAACTTTGTCACATACATAATATCGAGAACATCTCGGCATGGACGGCATTATAAATCGCAACTGCAGTTGTGATGTGTATTGTTTACATGCATGAGCTACGGATAGTCCTCCTTATAGTCATGTAACTGCACCGATCCAATATGTAACATGGCTGCCTCGAGACATAACTATGCTGTTCCTCATCGGGCATTGCTGAAAACGTTTTGATTGCTAGAATCTAAGTGCATCTAATTAACTGAATTTATTATGTATATTTTCAGAATCAATATGTATACTGTTACCAGTGTATCAAGGCACATCTAGAGGGGAATTCCCTTTATGCTAACGCATAATGGATGATGACAACTTCATGGAAGACTATGGAGTTTATCCAACTTTACATGATTTAACCTTAACATAACTCACCAATAATTAATACACTATATATGTGCTCTTCCGTAACCAATATCTCAAAATGCAAATGGTTGGACTAGAAACATCAAAATGTTCGGATTAATTTTAGTGGGTTTCCATATTTATGTTATTACATTGGTCATATATGGACCAAATATTTAATTTCGTGCCCAATGCTATATTTATATAAACATTATATGGAAACAAATCGTACCGGTGTCACCTATGTCCAGTGAAATTTTTGTTAGACAAGTTCTTATGTTTTTTGTGCTTAGATTTTCTTTCTGATATATTAATGTAATTTTTAATTTGCTAATTAATTATCATCATTATAATTTTGTACTGGCTTTTTCTATTACATGAATTTACGCATTTATGTAGTTATTCTGCTTAGCAATTCAATCAAAGCCATTCGAAATACATTTTACACTTTTTTAACTTTTGCATATATTTAGATAATGAACTTTATTAAACGGTAACATGGCACATTTTTTTTT
>MJUT01054511.1:209876-225929 GCA_002080005.1 Gigantidas platifrons
CACAGATGACAATCATGACATTGGCTAACCATTACAGAATGTATGCCACAGATGACAATCATGACATTTGCTAACCGTTACGGAATGTATGCCACAGAAGACAATCATGACATCTGCTAACCGTTACGGAATGTATGCCACAGATGACAATCATGACATTGGCTAACCGTTACGGAATGTATGCCACAGATGACCGTGTAGATATGTTCTGTATGTCTTTGCATTCATTTTACATTGACTGCAGATTTAGTAACTATTAGTAGTATTAAAATACATTCTAAGGACATTTTGTGAAATCTTAAACTTTATAATCCATGAAAAATTGAAAATGTACAGCCATAGAATGGTAGGTATTATATAGAAAGTTGCAGTCGTCACTTCGAAAGTTTTACGTCCATGTAAATACGGTCCATGACGTGGAATGTCTCTATCACTGATCACCACAGATGTTCTCTATTTGTCTTAGTCGACACCCACCTATCATTGTTCATGACTTTTAACATGGGTAACAGAAAGGGTACCACCAGTAGAGCAGTGGATACTTATCGTTCCGAAACATCGGAGTTCACACTCGGTTTTCATTGTGATTCGTCTAACTCAGTCTTTAGTTTGCTCTAAATTGCTTTGTTGACCATTGTTATTTTCACTTTTGGTCATTGTAATGTCTGTCCGTCTTACTTTTGGCCATTGTAATGTCTGTCCGTCTTACTTTTGGTCATTGTAATGTCTGTTCGTCTTACTTTTGGTCATTGTAATGTCTGCCCGTCTTACTTTTGGTCATTGTAATGTCTGCCGTCTTACTTTTGGTCATTGTAATGTCTGTCCGTCTTACTTTTGGTCATTGTGATGTCGGTCCGTCTTCGATTTATGGTTGATGTATCATAGCATAGTTTTCTTGGTTTTCTTTAAAGCAAGACAAATGTGATACAGATGAAACATCTACATCGTTAAGGTGGACACTTCAATGCCAATTCTCGTCTTACTATTTCTTGTGGGTTTATCTATTAAAAGTTATAATTCATTATTTACAACTTGGATATTAATAACTATATTCTCTAACCCAATGATACAAAGGTTACAGAGTGAGAGAGTTCAAACTAATACAAATTACATGTAAATACATATTATTATTATTATTATTAACATTCATTTCATCATCAACAATAATACCCTATGGCTAAGATTTATATGTTGGTTTCAAAATCTTGAAACATCGATAGGGTCACCTAAATACGTATTACATGTTCGAACAATTGTGAAACCTATCAACATCAAACTGTCACGGGTGTGTTAACAGCACAATTATTTTAAATCAAGAATTTCCTTTTAGCCTCTGTAAGTAATATGTACACACACTTTAAATATATCTATACTTTGGTAACTGACATCAATAATAGTAAATAAACGCCAGAGAAAATCTTTGGACAATCAAGAGGCGTGGGCACAGAACTAAGCAAAAAAAAACACAACACAGAAAATAAAAATAATCCTCAACACCGATCCCACTAAACACAGTGTGTGAACCCAGATGCTAACGAAGGGTAGGCCGTTTCTGTTTCTTACAAGACACACACAAAAATCTACATAAAAGGGGAAATGTCCATTTCTATTTGCGAATTGGATATTTGAAAACGGTCAGCCAGGTCATGCTGAAATTTCACAGACAGTTTTTAAGCAGTTTGGTTCTGTCCCGAATATGATTGTACTTGGCGCAAACCCTAGAATAACGGACGAGTGAAGTGTAAACTCCATACTCTGGTTCTGCTGTTATAAACATATAACGTTACTAAAACTAGTATTAAACCTGAGACATTTATTCTTTAATTTGCTTTAATGCTTCAGCGTAATTTAAAAATAAAACCTTCAGTATGGGAATATTTTTTATTAGTATAAAGATCAAACAAAAATTGTCTCAGTGGAATAAAGTGAATTTATAATATTTGTTGAAACATTCGATTGAACTATTTTATGATATTGATATTGATATTGATATTGAGGGAAAGTTACTTTAATATAATTGGATTGTATGGGTATTGGTTGGTATTATGTTCTTTCTCGGATGTCATGTGAAAATGTATATTTTGATTGAACTGTTCATTGGTGCTTAGAGATAGATTTTATTTTATGATATAATAATAACAATGAATTCTTTATTTATAGAGGGTTACACAGTTAGTTAATAACTAATCTTCCCTGAGGCCCTCGTTGACATATTTCAACATACATTGTAAAGTACACTATATACACAAGAAGCAATACATTGTAATAAGAATACACAAAAAGATTTAGTAAACATTTAATGGTAATTTAAGGTACATCATCATTTAAAATAAGACTTTTAACTTTTATTTTAAATGCATCATGAGAGGAAGCTTGCCGTATCGAAAACGGAAGTTCATTCCATAGGTTTGGTCCAGAGTATGTAAAAGTGTTCTTAAAAAGTTCAGCTTTAGTCTTTGGAATTTGTAATTTTTCACTTACAACATTTCGGAGAAAGTAAGGATTTTTATCATACAAGTATTGGATTTTATTTTTTAAATATACAGGTGCTTCATTCTTTAGACATTTTGAAACAAGAAGATATTTATGGTATTTGATTCTTTGTTCAATACTCATTCATCCAAGTTGTTTAAACAGAGGTTCAGATGGTGCTATGGGATCTTGATCTAATATCAATCTTGCTGTTCTTTTTTGCAATTTATAAACGTAGATATCAAATTTAGTGCGCTCAACGCGTTTCTGGAATAACCTGCATCAGGCACGCTCAAACCCGGAAGATTGGAGAACTAAATGATTTAAAAGTGTTTGAGGGCAATAAAACCAAAGGGCCTAAACAGGATAGCCAAACTCGGCTAAGGTCACCTATGCCTGAAGGAGGAGAACCTTAGCTTTGATACATATTAATGAATTTGTATTTTGCTATGTACTCAATCCGAAGCAGATGTCAGAAAAGTGACAGATGATAATGCTGGTCAATCTTCCTAATTCATTTTTCATCAGAAAGCAAGAAAGGTCAGACAACACGTTTTGTTATTCTATAGAATCATGGACGACCACGGTACAGTACACTCACTTGATAGTAAAACTCTTGGCATTTGGACATATTCTTTTTTTTTAAAGATATATACGAAATAATTTATAGAATAAAACGATAATCCATCTCATGTTTATAAATTAGCTCGAGAAAGCCCTACTAATTACTAAATGAGTCAGGCAATAGCTATCATCTACTTATGTAAAAATACCATAAACTCTTTTTAAGAAGAGTTTGAAGATACCAAAGGGGTAATCAGAACCCGTCAGTCGAAGAAGAACAGACATCATAATGGCCAAAAAAAATCCGTAAATCGAAGAACAGACAACACAATGGTAAAAAAAAGTACAAAGGACAACAACGATCTAAAAACATACACTTAAAACTAAAGCTCGAGTAACACGAGCCCCACTAAGAACCGGTGATTAACTCAGGTGATCCGGGAGGGCAAGCAGTTCCTGCTCCACTACAACATATGCGATCTCTATGTGTATAACAGAAGATACATGGGAGTCTATGTTACATGACATACATTATAATGTTGTCGTTTAGGCCTAGTTATCAATATCCAACAATATTTCAGTAATATCGTGTTAAAATAAACAGTATGCATAAAGAAGCCTCCAAACTGTATCAACATTAGATATAATAGGCAGTGTTTTCAAGAATATGTGCAAATAGTGCTGTCATACGTTTGTGGTCATTGGTATGTTATAAGAAAAGTTTGTAGATACCAAGGAGGATAATCAAAAACCGTCAAAATAATGGTCAAAATATAAGGAAAACAACGATGTACAGCATTGATTGATTGTGTTGTTTAACGCCAACTTTAGCGGTATTTCAGCCATATCGTGGCGTGAACAAATTTTATATTATATTATATTATATTAAACACCTACAAGGTCATTAGAAATAAAACATATCAGTACTTGTCTATGAAACAAAAGGGTTATATTTACATATAATGATGTATAGCAAATTACACAGCAACACGAACCACACACAAAAAACGAGAAACTCATGTGCTCTGTTAGAGTATATTTGTATTGTATTATGTTGTGCTTTACGCATTTGGATTAAAATTGTACATCAATGAAGATCTGGTAAAACAGTTCCTGCTCCACTAATGTAATCCGTCGTGTTACTGTTGTCAAAACTCCTGTGATAAATCACGAATGATGAATGGATGTGATTATGTTAGCGACAAATAGAGCATATATGTTGTGATCATTTGTGACACAGATAGTTCGTAATGATCTGCCAAGTCATGATGGCGACTGTAAAACTTTTAAAGAGAACTAAGCACTAAGAATCATTGGTTCAGTGGTTTCCTTAAACATGTTAGCAGCAACCATCTATCAAGGAGTTCATGATGGGAATCATAAGCTCTGGAATATCATAAAAGCATAATAGTAGCAACTAAGAGATATATACTCTATGTGTATGTGCTGTAGAATTATGCTTCATATAAATGGAACGCTCCCAATTGGGAAATTACAATAATCTCGTTTGTCGTAAAGCTTCGGGACATTGGCACTATCTAGATGTACGTCACGATATGAAGCAGACCTGGATGTATCAGTGTTATCCTTTACTTCAAGTTTAAAGCGATGGATGCGATCGACATAATCACCATGGTATTTAGACATGTAACATCTATAAGAATTTAGATCGTACATAAATGCCTTGTAGATTCGTACTTGGGATGATGATTGTAATATAAACTGTCCGTTTCATTATAGCAAGGCTTTAGTATCTGCATGAAATATTCCAGCTTTTGTAGCATTTCTAAGACGTAAGCAAATATTACAGATAGACGCGAATGATTAAGCCTTAATATATGTTTTCATTTTGTTTTTATGTTGTAGTTACAAGGAAATCAGGCTACCCTGGCAATGAAACCTAGACAAATGATTGGTAGAAATTATAGACTGATTTGGATATTCCTGCTATTGTGTTACGTTGTAGTGTTATATCATATATTATCACTACTAATGTCAAGACAAACAATAGGTATAAACCAGTATATATTGTTGTTGTTTAATTCATAATCTATATTGCGAAGTACAGGAACTACCACGGTGCGTTTAGACAACACAATCACACTTGACAGAATGAGCAGTGCTTTGGTTAAAGATTTTTTTTTACATCGGATTATGGTAAAACCTAATATTTTATCCCAATTTAATGGAGGTGTCGAATTTATTCCTGTTACCATACGTACTATGTCAGCATTATGCCCCGGGGTTAAAGGCGTATTCAGGTCAGGATTAGCGAAATATAGACCCAGTGTCCATACCCCCTCCCCATAATTTTGTAAATTAAGATCATACAACAATCAGATTAGTCTTGTAAGAATAGTTTGAAGATACCAAACGGGTAATCAGAATCCGTATATCGAAGAAGAACAGACAACACAATGGCCAAAAGAAATAGTGCAAAAGGACAAACAATGATCGACAAAACATACATATAAAGCTACAGATCGAGTAAAAGGAACCCCACTAAAAACCGGGGATGAACTTAGGTGCTCCGGAAGGGTTAGCAGTTCCTGTACTGCTGTTTATTTGGTATTAGAATACCTCTGGACGCGTAACGTAAGCCGTTTTTGATTCAATTAAGTTATGTATTATAATAGTATTTATTTGATTGTTTTTTTAAACTTTAGGATTTCAATATTTGGACAATAAATGAATCTATCCTATTTTATATTTTTACTTTATATACCGTAAAATGAGAAGATTTTTCATATAACACTGGTAGAACCATTATTTCCTCCGCGATAATAGCTATATTATCATTATTTGCTATTTATAATGATGTTGTATGAAACTTGCCTTAATAATCAATTTTAGTTTCTGTAAGTATTGTTTTGCTTTTGTAAAAACTGGTATTACAGTTGCTGTAAATAATTAAATGATACTGCAGTCGTCAACAACTATTTTGCCTGCAATATTCTAACATTAAGGGGGTTAATATCACCGGGTTTGTAACTAGATTAACACGACGGTAGCCACTAGTTGAGCAGGAAATGCTTACCCTTCCGGTGGTCACCCCGGTGCGTTTTAGTGGGGTTTGTGTTCCTCGATCTTTAATTGTATGTGTATATTTTACCTCTTCTTAATAACAATATGTTGTAGTTAATATTGATACTAACATATGGCGGTTAATAATGGGGGCTTAATTTTCATCATTTAAAATAATATTAACCCCTACATAAACCGTGAGTGGCCAGCTTTTCCTATTGAATATATTGAACTCGTGTCATGTGTGGAGGTCGACACGAACATCATGTTCATGATGATTCAACATCTTACCGACCATAGCCCTAAAACATATTATATAAACTAACAAACATGAAAAAACCATAAGCGTTTTATAACTATGGTTGAATAACCGTCTGTACACGAGCATTCACCTGTTATTACATGTATGATAAAAACAAGTTCTAGAACATCATATCTGGCAAATGTGTTATATATTTAGGAAATATGAATCGTTATATGTATCCTGATTCCTGATTCCTGATATCTACTTCATCTGCCATTATCCACCAATATCAACAACACGATGAACTACCTTTAACCTCCAACCGCTGAACACAATAAATGCCAAGACATGTGTGCCTGACTTGGGATCTCATCCCCTCTCCCTCTGAGAATGGGATCTCCAATAGCAACACAGATATAAACAAACGATTAAGAAAAACCTGCACAGGTTCTCCACCACCCTATAAGACCACACACTATCACAGGAATGAATGGCAACATGGACAGTACAATAGCAGGATCAGTACATGACTACAAGCCAAGAAGGTCAAATGAGTTGGCTAACGAGAATTATTCTGAGAACAAAACAAAATCATATATCAGGCTTATTAACGGTATGTATTGATTCGGTGTCTTTATCCGTGGAATAGACGTTAGAGAAAACCGATGGGGCAGTCAAGAAGACAAATATATTCTATAATTATTTAATTTGATTTGAATATTTCAATCTGATTGGCTAATCCGCCTTGATAAAATTTTGGTTATACTCGATAACCTGGGTTGGTATTGTGACGTCATCAACGTGTTCATCCGCCAACGACAAATTCAAATAGTCACATAAAATAATCGTAATTAAAATCGAGGAATCATTAAATTTTGTTGTGAAAATTAAATTATAAGGAATATTTGAAATTGTTGAACATGTTATACTTGCATAACCTGGTTTGAATCAGTTTAAGCTTTTCGTTATATCGTATAACCTGTTCAACAATTTCAAATATTCCTTGACTAGATTAATTTAACGAGTTTGTACAATAAGAACGACAAAGATGGCATTGTATCAAATACAGCTATTGCATCATATCATATCTTAATTTTATTTTACAGATAACAGAGTATGCGATACAGGCAACATCAATCCACTTGATATGCCAAAGCTGGTAATAGATGTCTTATATGTAGAACGTTTTGTTTGTTTGATGGTTTTAGCGCCATTTTCAATAATATTTCATTTATATCGTGGCGGTCAGTATTATTGGTGGAGGAAACCGGAGGACCCGGAGAAAACCACCGACCTGTCGCAAGACACTGACAAATTGTATCACATACATAATGTTGTACACCTCGCCCTGATCGAGATTCGAACTCACAACATAAGTGGTAATAGGCACTGATTGCATATCTAGTTGTAAATCCAATTACCATACGATCACGGCCATGACAGCCCCTTGTATAGATAGAGACACTTCATGCAGAACATGTTTATTTAGACAAATATAATATTTTTTTAATGATAATATACCAGTAATCAGAAATTCTGCGATTATTAAATTTTATATTAACTATTATGTCTTATTTCACAATTTCCAACAATGATTAAAAACTAGGATTTAACGCACGGTTAAGATGCAAATGCATTCGCTGGAATGACAGCGATTACTTGGCATGTCGTTTTAGTATTGGGTTAGAAATTTCCATTTTCATTTTTAATGTTGCAGTAATTGGAGATCCATTGCGAGGCTACATAACCATCGTAACACAATCGTAATAAATACTACAACACGTTTAATGATTTATATTTAGTGTTCCTATTGTTTGGGGTCAATCTTTTGTTCTGCAGATCATACGAAAACTTAAATATTTATCACTAGAGACTAGAGCAATTGTGAATAAGGACTAATATAAACCTACGAATGAAAACCTAAGAAGAGTTTGAAGATTCCAAGGGGAAAATCAGAATCCGTAACATCAGTCTGAATAAAATACAACTGAATCTTCATGTTTTATAGGAGAAGGAACCAGACAATGGTAATACAAGAGTGATGTATTTGAGATGTGAACACCAATTAAAGTACTGTAAAGGGATAGAAAACTTACCGAGTAATGTGTCAGAGAAAGTTATACGTAGGCATATACAGATTAACGAAGCCACCAAAATCATCTACTGTGGCATCGAAAAAGCGGGATCCACGTTTTGGAGAAGATTCTTCCAGTATTTGGATAAACGAATAGTACAATCGCCTTACAACATAAAACCCGAAAAAGTGGCTGAAAATCATGTAGATATTCGAACAACAAACTTAGTTAAATTATTAGGGCTACTGCAGTTATCAACCAAATTTATTTTTGTTAGAAATCCCTACACGCGTTTACTCTCTGGTTATGTGGACAAAATATATTCCCCTAACCCATATTATTGGAGACTAGGTGCCAAGGCCGTACGTCATGCTAGAAAAATAGAAACCCCATGCGGTCACGACACAACGTTCAAAGAATTTGTTGATTACATAATTCATGTCCATAACCGGAAATTAGAACGTGATGAACACTTTATTCCGGGGCATGAAATGTGTATTCCATGTCAGATACAATACAATTATATTGGTAAAATTGAAACATTTATTGGGGATACGTTTTATATCTTGGAAAAGTTGAACTTGACTCAATATTTGCCATACCTACAAGATTTCAAGAAACAATCAATCTCTGATGCTGTTTATGACGTCAGTCAGGCATTTGTCAAATTCCGAAAAGGTGCCTCGAAATGTCTCAGGAGTGACGATAGTTTAAAAAGGATATGGCGGAAACTCCAAATTAGGGGTATCATAGCCAACGAGCTCAAGTTTCCTTTCAATCTGAACGATTCAAGATTCATGCAAGAAGGAGAACTTTCAAAGGCATTGGAAACTGCACACAAGCAATCACAAAAGTATGATTTAAAAACACAAAAACAATCATATCTTATTAAGGCATACAGAACGATACCACTTGAAACCATGTTCAAATTAGCTGACGTTTATAAATTAGATTTTAAAATATTTAATTACGAACAATTTCCAATTGATTTATTTCAGAATATGTCATCTTCATTGTCTGATATATTTTCTATTAACACATTATAACAAGAAATATAAACTTGTTTCTATATATGATTTGTTTTTCATGCAAAATGATCAGAGATCAATATAAAGCTGGATTCTAACATTTTACTTACTTTGGAAAAATGGGATACAAGGCAAATGTTGGAAATTACTTAAGTCGCTTTATAGCAAAGTTTCCAACAAAGTTTTATTTGGTCAACATGAAACAGAGTTCTTTGACCAGGAGTTTGGATTGAAACAAGGATGTGTTCTTTCTCCTACCCTTTTCTCAGTTCTAATGCATGACTTGGTAAGTATGTTGAAAGATGCCGGTATGGGTATTGAATTAGCATCAGAAATGATTAACTGTCTACTGTTTGCTGATGATATTGTACTCATTGGTAAGACAGAAGAAGAATTACAGTCATTACTAACAATAGCTGGTATTTTCGCCTCTAAATGGAATATGAAATTTAACGCTTCAAAATCTAAAGTAATGGTTATTGTAAGCGACTTGATAAAAATAAGGAATGGAAACTGGGAAACTCTATTTTAATCGAAACTAATGATTATAAATATCTTGGTGTGTACTTCTCGAGGTCGCTTTCATTTTCCTACCATATAAATTGTTATCTAAAAGAAAACTTTGAACGTAAGTTTAATTATATGATTGTAAAACTACTTGGGGAACATGGAACTTTTAATCGAATATCTTTTGGCGATGCGTTGTGGAACTCAGTAATCCGACCGTCAATCTCTCATGGATGTGCTGTATGAATGCCATCCGCTTTATCCTCCAAAGGTATGCTCGAAACGTGGCAGTATAAAGCAGCTAAATTAATTTTTAACACAAATATGACCATTCCTAAATCGGCTCTCTTCTTAGAATTAGGTTGGGAACCTATCAACGATTTCCTTGACAGGCAAAGAATATCGTATTTCTCAAGGCTACAAAATTTGCCTTGTACGAGACTTTGTAAAATTGTTTTTGATGAACTAAAAGATTCACTGTCCCATCCTAAATGGGATTATCTTAATAATGTACGTAGGGTTTTTGAAAATGCTGGTTTAGACCATTATCTTAACTCTGATGTAAATATGATTACTTTTAAGAAATTCTTTGGCGAATATGTACGAAACAGAGAAATTACCAGTGCTAAAAGTAAAAGTAGCTTGAGAAATTACGTCCAATTACGTCATGTTTGGAAAACAGCCATATTTATCAACTTTACTGGAGTTCCAACCAACCAGACTTAAAATGTTAGTCCGCACGAATGCGCTGCCTATAAACTCTGTTCTACACAGAATGAAACTTCACACAACGTCGGTTTGTGAAATGTGTAGCAGTGGTTCTGACGAAGATTTATTCCATTTCATGTTAGACTGCCCGGAATACACGCCAATACGTAACAATTGCCTCAATTTAATTACCGAACGATTTCCTGGTCTTGCTTTCTTAGAGTTGTCGCCCTTAGACAAAATGCAATTTTTAATTGGAGATGTTAGTTTTAGCCTAGATACAAATATTGGCCTATTTTTTGACAAAATAGGAAAAACCATGTTACAACAAATGTTTTTACGCCGGAAGTCCTTTTTAGAAAACAACACAACTATCTGTGATAATGGAATCCCTGTATCAAGGTTTTAAGCTTTTGTTTTTGCATGTGTTTTAGAATATATAATGTATTGTCTTTTTATGCACTGAATAAGTTTTTTGGATGTGTTTTAGAATGTATAATGTATTGTCTTTTTATGCACTGAATATGTTTTAGTAAGCTATGTGTTGAAATGAAAATCTTAAAGATGCTTCGTTGTAACATATTTTATGAACTTTATCATATATCATTTATATTGCATGTCATATGCATTTTTTACTTAAAATGTTTGTATATAGTACATATTTGTTTGTATGACCAATGTTAGACGCACCTGCAGGTACCCCGTCTGCAGGTGCCCCCGTTGTAAAGGGGTAGCTCTGAATAAATATATATATATATAACATGATGTCCTTTATTGGCTATATAAATAACACCGTGATGAAACTCCCGATATATTTTAATTCGCACATGCGTATTGACAAACAGATTAGAGCCATCATTCCTAGGTAAATTCGTGTATTAATACAGAACCGTGGTGCATAAAACATCAGTCTCGAATTGTTTCATAACATAATTTGTTTTCTGTCGTCGACTTTGACGTCTGTCGCTCGGGAAATACTCATGTTAAAACTGGATACAAACTATGGCTTCCATGAATTATTGCTTAAATGAACTATGGTGAATTTTCCCTCAATGACTATGCGGACAATGTTTAAATTAAGTATTATAGAATCTTACACGAGTCCATCGGTGATATCTTCCCACAAGTGTGCGAAAATCTGGGGGTTTTTCGCAGCGGAAAGAGGGTGAAAGATGAGTGGAAGATAACCCGATCCTCAATTGAGTAGAAAGATAGAACCTATTTATACCGTAGAATACGACGATAAACCTCATCACTGTTTAAGACCGCGATCGAAAAGTTACTTGAAAATCTCAAGATGATTCTGGGGGAAAAGTTTTCCAACATTTTTATCGGCACATATATTTCACCTAAAATTGGAAATTGATGTAGAATTCTTAACTATCCTAATTTCAGCGATGTTTGTGTGTTCTTACGATCAAATATTATCTTGATTTTGTTAACTTTGGCGTTGTTCTTTAAATACTCTTAAAAAGATAAACAATTTTAACAGGAACATTTTATGCAAATCAACTTCATAGTGTTTATTTTCATAATAGTTACCAAATCATCGGAAATATAGACACAACCTACATTTTACTTACTTTACTGGTTTTAAGAGGGACAAAAGGATGTATGTGTTGGACATTTATACACGCCATATTCATTTCCAAAATTTTCATCGCATATTTTTGTATACTTGTAAGACAAACGAAGTGTCAGATATTTTTGACATCACCATTTTTAAAGGGTTAGTTAAAATGTTTAAGTGGAATGGTTTTAATTCGTTTCATAAACCTAGAACAATTAAAGCCATCTCCGGTCATAGATGGTATATGGTGTAACCGCGTTCAATAGCGGATTAATCTACATTACAATGCCCATAAAATCAGCTATTAAGTATAATATTTCCCCCCATGTCTTACACAATGTTAATGTGTTGAATGAAGAACCATAATCTTACGTAAATTGCCATAACCGTGATCCGTGATAAACATACATTCAAATAAAGTCCAACGACTCAAAGGTAAACAGCTAAGTAAAAATAGCGAAAATTAGACATAGACATTTTGCCTTTGGCGTAGTAAGTGGGTTTTTATCTGGCTTGGCTCGTTTTTAAGACGACACGAAAGAAATGTTCTCACTGAAAGTGTCCTCGTTTATGCTTGACTCGTAGCTTCATACATATCAACAGAATAAGCACTGGGAATATTAAAAATAGTATTGTACTGTGAGCGAATCGAGGTATTCGTTTTGGAGTCACTACATGATGGCGCGAAAGTAAGCTGGTGCTGACACTAACTGGATAACATGTCTAGTAACATGCATGCATTATACGCATTATTACATTCATTTTTTCTTTAGCTAATTCGTGTTAAACATAGTTTCCAAATGGTCAATTATGCATTATATGGAGTGTGTACCTAAAATATGGCACTATATAATTAAATTTGTTAAGTCTTCCCTCTGTCCAGTTGACCTTATTTGCACAATATCTCGAATTTTGAAGCCAGTTTACATATTTTATTAAAGCTTTCAAACATATAGCGGACGATAAACAGAAACTATTGTAAATAAAATTTGAATTATCTCTCTTTATTTGTCAAGAAAAAAAGTAGTTCCGATTTCGTTAAAATGATGACAAAAAGATTGGTTTAATTGAATGTTGTGTTAATTCTGAAATATTTACGGTTGTTTTCCTTTAGCATACACAAAAATTAAACAAATTTCATAAAGATCTCATTTATTTCTCTTCTAGCTAACATAGAAGGAACAAAATGACGCAAGTGTTGGACAAAAACAGCGGACAGCGTCCATGTACGTTGTCTCGTCCAAGTAGATTAAAATATGTCAGTCCAATGGGAACGAATGTATGAAAATATGAAAATAATTCAATTTACTAAAACCAAGCTTAATTTCTCCCATGCATCGGTAACCTTAGCAGAATTCAGCTATTATATTTAGGCCTTTACTTGCTTGCTATAGCTCCTTAATATTTTTACATTACAGCAAAACTTGGTTATAACGAGTTTTACGGGACCAGAAGTGTAAGCGGATCCTGCTCCTTATAAGACACCCATCGTGTTACTTATATAGATAATCAGGTCCAGTAAAAGTCTGGTCGGCAATCCTCTTTGCTGAATTGAAAATGTAAACATCAGACGAATGTGTACCATCTCATACTCTAGACAATGGGGGATTATTAATATCATAGCATAAATGTTTAGGCATTGGTAGAAAAAAACGAAATCTATAATACACAAACAGAATGCAATCAACCTACTAAGACGACGTGTTATGACAATCTCGTAAACGCACAACACTGATAACAATTCTGCATATATGCTCAGCGCATGACATTTCAAATTCATCATTACATTAAAGTAACATCTAACAAATATGTGATGACTAAGAGGTGGGTGCGCAAATGCATAAAATACTAGTTATCTCAATAATGGTGTTGACCGCTACTTATTCAGCGTATAACAGTGGCTATCATGTGTATAGTTTACACGCTCATACGATTTTCTCCTTTGTCAAACGTATCATGCTGTGTGCAATTAACTTTATTATAAAAATGCAGTCCAAAAATTACACACTTCACAGAACATGATTAATACATAATGAAGAATTCGTGTTATTGACATCACTCTGGAAAATGTCCCCCCGGCATTCATGTTGACCGGATATAATAGACTCAACGGCGCAAGTCAAATAAGCTTCTGGTAGAAAATAATTCTGATGAACTTGAAATATTTGAGAGTAGCATTGATTACACTTAACAAACAAAACTCTACAGAATAATGTTAAGTTTCACAGATTTAACGACCATAGTTCATTTTAATGTGTATTGTTTAAAAGTAGAAATCAGTTAAAGATATATGACTACCATTGTTGTGGCAGATGGTTTTAGCAGTGGTCTCGTATTTGTACATCGACTTGAACAAGTCAATATTGCAACCGTTTGAAACTGTACAGCACACAAATACAACAAACCAACTGATGCACAAAAGATTATGTATAATAATTCGCTGAAAATTTAAACACGTTTTTCTTTTGTCTGTGACAACGTTTTCTGAAATGTCTTTTTTTTTTCTCAAATATATAGCATTTGTAAAATTAAATTATAAATAAGTTTTTGTTGCTCAAAATGACAAAGTACAACAATATAAAATATTAATAAACCGTTTAATAAATTAGGAAGTGAATATAAACATACTGAAGGTTTCACTCTGTAGTAAATATATTGCCAAACAAACAAGGGTTGTGGTCATATGGTAGTTTTTCATAATCGTGAATAGTCGTTTGTTTTTGCAACGTTTTCAAATTGTGGATTGACGTATATATAATTGTAAGCCATTCCAATGTGGCGTATATAACAGCTATTAAATATTAGAAAACTGTCCTAGGCTATGCTTGACAAAAATATTACAAACTAATTACAAAGTGATGGAAACGGTTGCGTCTGGGTTATGTTATGAAATATGATTTTGTACCTCAAAATTCGTAATTCGAAATGACCAAAAGGAAAAGGACAAATGACAAACAGCGATCTACAAAACACTACACAGAAAACTGAAGATGGAGAAACACGAACCTCACTAAAACCGGCGATGAACTCGTGTGCTCCGGACAGATATGTTGTTTCTACTCCACTAGTGGCACCCGTCGTGTTACTCTAGTTATAAACCCGTTATGGAAATAGAGACGTGTACGGTTGTGCGTCCGTGTGAGTGTATCCAGAAAGTTTGCATCTTATCTTCAGTCCATTACATTGCACCCATCGTGGAAACACGAGTTCCAAAGTCAGATAAGGAAACAGGTTTATACTGAACACATGTTTGCAATCAGTCTAGATACAGGAATCGTGTATTGTATACATCAGTCGATCCTGATAGCGTATTTAGAGTTTCTAAATCGATGACTTATCTCTAGGTTTATTGTAAGTTTTTATGTTATTTTCTAGTCACTTAAAAAGGTTGTTGTTTTTAATTCAAATAAATTACATCCTGCGCGGCGAAGCATTCTGTTGGTTTTCGTCTGTTAAGTTCAATGTTAATTTAAAAATAGGGGCACAAGATAAACATTTTGGTTAGCCATGTACAATATGTGGTTCTTCCTCTTCTTTTTTATTGCTGTATTATCTTAGTTGAAAAACGCCAACAACTATTAATTTATAATATGCGAATGCCTAAAGAATAAACAATGATCATCAAATTTGCCTGTTACTTTGACAGATAAAAAGGTATTGCCTATTTTTGAATTTTGTTTTCCATGTTTTGGATTGTGTCATAAAATTATTTCGAAATGGATCATTAACAAGCACTGTTAACGTTTAGACACACATCTAGAGGGTATTTAGAATTTTCTATGGCACTTTTCGCTATATCATATACAACAAAAAGGAGTGACAGTTAAATTTGACCATGACGTCCGTCTGTGGACGTTCACA
>MJUT01054511.1:229343-249586 GCA_002080005.1 Gigantidas platifrons
ATACTTATGGCGACTAATATGGTTAAAAACATATTTAAAGACAGTTCTCTCAAAATTTTTACTAACACAACTAAGAAGCGATATTGGTCTATAGTTCGAAGCGATCGATTTGTCAGATTTCTTAAAAACTGCTATAATGTTAGCAGGTTTCCAAAACGACGGAAAACATTTCTTCCTTAGAGACAAATTAAACAATTTACAGAGTGGACGACAAATTGTGTTTTTAGTGGCAATTAACATACGGTGACTAATATCATCTGGTCCAGATGCTTTTCGCGGGTCCAGGCAAGAGATAATGTCATTGATGTCCTGTTCTGTTACAATAATTTCGGTTAGAATACCAGGTCCTCTGTCCGCCATGTAGGAGATATCTTTATTGTCGTTGTTTAAAGTAGCAATGGAGCAAAAATAGTCGTTTAATAGTTGCGCTTTTTCTTGATCTTCGAATTTATATACAGTATCATTTTCATGTGCACAAATAGGGGGTAATGAAGAATTAGGGGAAGAATTCTTAAGCAGTTGTTTGACGGTTCGCCAATACATTTTTATGTTTGTTGTCTTGAGGTCAGAAAGCGATTCGCTTATTTTTTCGAAGTAAGACATTTTGCACTGTTTTTTAATATTGTTTACTTTATTGCGCTGAGACTTGTACTTCAGCTCTGTACTACGAGTTTTTAATCGGAGAAAATTCTGTCTAAGTCTGTCTCTTTTTCTAATTTCCTTTTTTAGTTCCGAAGATATCCATGGTTTATCGTTATGTCTAACAAGTATCGTCTTAAGGGGTATACATTCTTTAGCTATAGTAAGGAACTTATCAGTAAAGTTAATACAAACGTTGTTAGTAGTGTCGTCGTCATTTATTATGGTATCCCAGTCAGTATCTGAAACTTGCTTTCGAAAGCGTTCGTAAACACCGTGGTTATAGTCCCATACAATACGTTTAAAACATTTACTTAGTTTGAATCTACAATCAATTTCTATATAAGTACAGTCATGGTCACTGATAGTTCTATCTATCGGTATAGTACCAGATTCTATAGTACGGATAGTATCACTAACCAATATAGGATCTATAGATGATGACGAATTAGCCGTGAAGTGAGTTGGTTCGTGTATAACATTAGCCAACCCATTCACGGACAAAACATCATTAACATAGAAAGGTGTAGGCGACAGAAAATAAATATTTAGATCACCAACAATCAATAGATTGGGTGAAAGATCATAAGCTAATCCTATCGACTGGTTAAATAATGACCAATAATTTCTATCAGTGAACTGTGGGGATCTATAAGAGATATTCAATAGAGTTTGCTGGGGTTTGGTTCTAATCTCGACCCAAATACATTCTAAACCAGGTAGTTCGAGATCTTGTCTACGATCAACCTTAATGTAGTCTTTGTGGTACAATATAATGCCACTACCTAGACCTATGCCTATTCCAGCTCTGTCTTTTCTGATAATAACGTCATATCCAGGTATAGCCAGAACGTCGTCGTTAATGGAATCATCTAAATGTGTTTCAGTGAAACACAAGATATCATGATCTAACAAATATAAAATAGAATCTAGTTTGTTCCTAATACTTCTAGTATTGAGATGAAAAATTGTCAGTCCACTTGAAATCGTATCATTTGTCTCCGGTCCGGGATTTTCTGCAATATCGTTCGCAAGCAGAACTATAGACCATAAGAAAAGAAAAAACTGAATATTGTCATTATGAAGCTTACATTTAACAAAACATGTTGAAATAAAATGTACAAGTAGACCTAATAAATAAAAAATCTCATCAATGGGAGACATACTCACACTAACATTTTTATACACAAAAATACAATGAGTAGAGCAGTAAAACATCCCTATTGATGCCCTGTAGCTAATCAGATCATTAGCCATAATTTAAGACATAAACAATATAAAGTAAATAATGAAATTTCAGGGCATCTAAGAAAATAGGTCGATCCACGGAAGATGAAAATGGGAGTAAAAAGGAACATATACAGGGGGAGTTTTCTTGAGTATAATCGAGTTGTTACCAGTTGTTTGCCCATGGTGGTTGGTTCTCTCCGGGTACTCCGGCTTCCTCCACCACTAAAACTGGTCGCCATGATATAGCTGAAATGTTGTTGAAAGTGGCGTTAAAATACCAAAAATCAAATCAATCATTTATATATGATTTCTACAACAAAAGAATGTTATTTATTCAAATTAGTATGTTGAAATACTAGCTATATAACTTAGATGTTTTATTTTGTTTGTTTGTTTTTTGTTTTTGTTTTTGTATTTTTTTTTTTTTTTTTTTTTTGTAAATTAATTTCAGTAACATGTTCAGTTGAATAATATTCGCCTAAATAATTTTCTTATGATAGTGCAGTTAAAGAGATAGGCTTTCAACACAAGGAGTAAACTTTTGTAGTAAAAATAACATAAATCAAAAGACAGCTAATTATTGGGCCTTGTGCTAATTAGCATAAATTACACGGATTGTATTAGCTTTCCTTCTCTGGTCCACATGTGTAGATTTCTAAATTGAAACTGACACCCATGCACCTGCCCTGGGTGAATTTCATTTTACTCATAACGCATTGTTTTGTATGCACTTTTCTGACAGAAAAATTAAAAATAAAACTGCCAAGGTTAAATTTGTACATCTTTATCAATTAAAGTGACATCAATTATTGGAAATCTTTACAACTTCTACCCCTAACGGACAGGATAAATTTCAGAGACATTTTAAGTGCTCGTTCAAACGACACATTTTATGAATGAGTTGTTAAGCGATCTGATTTAAATAAAACATGGTATTTAAAATGCATTAAATCTTTAGCTTCTTCGATTGTCATAAGTTAACCCCTATGTTTCCGGAGGGCAATTTTTCGTTCGTCCAAATAAAGGGCGACACGGAACTATAACTTATTATTACCGGATTATTTTAACTCGGATAAACAGCTCCTTCATTTGACAAAAAAAAAGATGCAGTTTTCCTATGTGTGGATTGTTTCATTAGTTTCATATTCATTACTATTTAGCTCATCGAAATCATGGTAAGAAAACTTTATATTTTTATTATTATTATTTTATATTTCACAACTCATAAAAGGAAAATTAACACATTTTTAAATAGAAAAGATGATATTGTTATTAATTAAATTGACAGTTTGTCGTTTTTATGTTTGCGTGTGATTAAAAAAAATAAATGTTATTCAATAAATGGAAGTATCACAGTGTGATGTAAACTCCGGAGTTTGAGTGTAATGGTTAAACTTAATTTGAGTTAAATATTGCATACTATCATAATATACTTAGGATACTTATTTATAAGTAGGGGGAATTCAGTTGGAGCTGTTTAAAATTATTTTGCAACTTTTACGTGAAATGTTCTGTAATTTACTTTTTTGTCAAACGACAGTCACATTTGCATTTTTATTCGAAAACATTAGCCTGATAATTTCAAATTTGTGATAATTGATTCTTCTAAAAAAACAATGTTCAATACAAATGTTGCCAATATTTTGTCCTGGTATTCTTACCTTAAGAAAAATAACTTCGTCTAAGCAAATTGTGACTGTGCTTGTTTGTATTACAACCTTTGTTTCATATTATTTTCTGAGTTTGAATTTTCTATGGCATCTGTACATGCAAATATTATAACAAATATTGACATGGGGAGACGGATTTACATAAGGACATCTTGTTTCCGAATCCCAATATATGTATTAGTGTATGTTATTATTTATGCCTGTTTTTCTTAATAAATATTGTTCAAACTAAATATTAACATAGAATATATTCTTTTATCTGAAAACAGTAACAGTATTTTAGAAATTACAATCGGCAAAGTGTTATCGAATTGAAGTTTTGGTCCGATTTCAAGATAGCATGCTCTTTCTTTATGAAATAAAATACCAAAACTTCTTGATCAAAAGCTTGGTACAGTCAAACTCTTGCAATCACCTCTATTAAGCAGTCACTTTATCAAATTTATTAAAAATTAGAAAAAGCGAAAATATCATTTCCCACAGCAAACAATTTAACTGTGCGATTTTTACTCCCCTGGTTTACACCTTGAGAACGTCATGTAGTCATATCACGTAGAGAACGTCATGTAGTCCTATCACGTTGAGAACGTCATGCAGTCATATCACATAGAGAACGTCATGTAGTCATATCACGTTGAGAACGTCATGCAGTCATATCACATAGAGAACGTCATGTAGTCATATCACGTAGAGAACGTCATGCAGTCATATCACGTTGAGAACGTCATGCAGTCATATCACGTTGAGAACGTCATGCAGTCCTATCACATAGAGAATGTCATGTAGTCATATCACGTAGAGAACGTCATGCAGTCATATCACGTTGAGAACGTCATGCAGTCCTATCACATAGAGAATGTCATGTAGTCATATCACGTAGAGAACGTCATGTAGTCCTATCACGTTGAGAATTGCTGTTTCATTACTTAAAAGAAATCAAATTTATTACAAATTATTTAAATGATCAGACACAAAAGGTGTAACATCAGGAATACAAATATTATAGAGGCCGATACATACTATCCTAAAGGAGGGATACTATTTCTTGTCTCTAAAATGGGGAGTTTGTCCAAAATATCTACTTATATTTTTAAATATTGAGGATAAACAAGGAGGAGCTGGCCCCATGCTCCATCTCTTGACCCACCTAAGGCAATAATTCGTTTTTCGAGAGGTCGTTTGTGGCCCGTTGCAAGGCAAAGTTTACCGACCATGTCCATTACATTTTCTATTTACATTTAACAATCAAACCTTTCGTAGACATGACCATCCCAGTGCCACCGTATTACCTACATGCTAATTTACTATTTGTAACTTAGTCCTCGTAATGTAATTATAGCTAGAATGTTGTTCGTGTTATGGCTTTTAAAACAAAATATCTGTTCGGTTTGTATTATATGTGTTTTATGTAGTCTTTGTTTAAAGACATTTATTTTTTTCAAATTTTGCAATATAACTGGTAACAGTTTAATGCAATTTTTGGCAATATGATATGAACATTGTCAATGTTTATTTTTGAAAAAGGATCACTCTTGTATATCATTTGATTAACAACGACTTCTTTAATATTAACTATCATTGCTCACCGTAGTTGAACCTCGAATTCGGGATTTGGAAGATCGGAAGTAGCAATTTGGTCCCATCATGTAACTTGCAGCTTATTTTTAGACGGATAACTCGAATCCGTGGCTATCTAGAAGTAAGTCCTTTTGACCCCTTTGATATTGACACGGAGGGGTTCGACTGAAAATAGTTTTTAACTTTTTATCAGTTGTAATTTGCATCCCCTGACATAATCTTCAACTTGTAAAAGGCGGTCAGTATTTAGTAGAAGTAGAAGTATAATAATGCCTTTTGTTTCCACTATTTATCAGTATGTCTGGAATTGCTGTACTATGATTGATGACTATGATTGATTGACTATGATTGATTGATTGATTAATTGATTGATTGATTGATTGATTGATTGATTGATTGATTGATTGATTGATTGATTGATTGATTGATTTTTTACGTAAAGCAAGCAATATTAAAGCTTTTTTATGACGAGACAAACTCTATGAACGACCGTGATTTGCTTATAGATTGGTGGATTGATGACTACAAGTAAAATGAGAGATAATCGATAAGGTCGAAATTGTTTGCCTGGCAACCGACCATCAACGACCACTTCTAAAAAACTGTTGAATATTTAGATGCTGCAAATTGACATTACGTCTAAGGAGAGTATTAACACAATGTACATGAGGACAAAGGGATAGTCGCATATTTGATTCACCCCGCAAAACCAGCGCCCACACACCCCTGGAATTGGTTGTGCACCACAGCAGAGAAAATTGGCCCCACCTGCATTTCTCTACCTCGGTGTTCTCATGTGGGAAGGGACTTATGTGCAACCACAGATAATACAATTGAATTGTTAAAGAAAACAATTGCATACTGTACATAGACTAAACATTTGAACAATTTGAAGAATTTCATGCCATTGTTTAAGGCGTCAACTTACGATTTTATCTATCTTAACTTGCAACTTTTTTGTTTCATTCAGTTGTCTTGAATTTTTAATTGTAATCTCCACGCAATTATTTCCGTGAAATCCGATCTTAACATGACTTAACAAGCCAGGGCATCTCAATGTGATCTTACAACGTTATATGACACAATTGTTGAATACCTGTCGTGTTAAAAATGACAATGACACGCCGATAACATCACAAACATGCGTGTCAACAAATATATATGTACAAATAAATATAATAACCTATTTCAAATATGCACGATATTACATCGTCCATTTTGTCAAATATTTGGCCTTTGGATCAGATAAAATTTCAGTCTTTGATAGATTAATACAACATTGAAATATCTAGTTGAATCCTTCCGTTTTGTGAACAATCAAACAGGTCTTTTATGACACTTCATAAACATCGTATACATAGCACATAGCACTGAGATGAACCTAATTTTATCTAGAGTATAACAATAAGATTAAATGTTTTTATTTGATCCTCATGTCGAATAATATACTTAAACTTCTTATATACGCCGTCTTCTGATCTTTTTTTTAACTGCAGGTCACTGAATCAAATTCTAATGACAGGACCAAATGTCGGGATGACAGAGACCAATGTTACACGGAATGGTGACTTCCTAACCCGATACCCGGTATTTATAGATAATCGGATTGATTGTAATATCAAATCTGTATTTTGACAGACACCTTGTGTATTGTATTGTAATGGAGTCAGACTTATATTATTATAAAGCCAAATATAATGATCACGTTTTGGGATAGGTTTTAATAATGTGTGGGAAGAAACGTATTTAACAATCTCAAAAAAAGCATTGCCAGTCTTATAAATATGACATTTAAATAGTGTATCAATTGGGAAAACAACATTAATGAGTAAGTTAGATAAGTACCAGTGACAAAATAAATTATTTATAGAATTGTTAGTTTCACTCAAGCTTTATTAGTACTAAAGGACAAAGTGGTGTTCAACATAATACTATAATAAAGGACATGGGGGTAAATGAACATGTGAGACTGTCTTATTTTATAACTAAACACAATGTGAAGCGACAGAACTTTTATTGCAGTTCTACATTTCACAGTCATATTATGGTATTCAATAATGAGCATAATTCATACCCTAAAATTTATGTAGTTTTTTGTTGTACAAGTTTTTTTTTTCATGCCTTATTTAGTCGTGCGCATTAAATTTGATATACTAGTATACGGATTTTTATTAGTGGTATTAAAAAAAGAATAAAAAAAAGTGTAGAAGTGAGATACAAAGAAACATTTTCAGAATACCATTAAAATTTCCACTTTAGGTTGAAGAAAAGATATTAGATAGTGTTAAGAGAGGAACTATTAAGGCACAAAAGGAATGTCAGTATCAGTTTAAATGGGAGAGATGGAACTGCCCACACACATCATCTCCGTTTGATCAGTCTGATGGTAAGTTAAAACTATATTATTAAAAACAACAGTGAACTGGTGTTGAAAGAACTGTAAGGTTTTTCAAAGGAACAAATGGTGGAGAATGCTCAAGAAATATCATAGAAACCAAAAAAAATAACTGTTCATATACAATTCCGTTTTATCAGTCTGATGGTAAGTTGAAACTATTTTTTAATAAACAGTAGTGAAATGGTGTTGAAAGAAATGTTAGGTTTTCCATAAAAATAAATCACGACGAATGCTCAAGAAAAATGATAAAAACCAAAAAGTTACTGTCCATATACAACTCCGTTTTTTCAGTCTGATGGTAAGTTTAAAAAATATTTTTACAAACAATAGTAAAATGATGCTGAAAAAATGTACCGTTTTTCATAGAAATAAATGATGGCAAATGCCAAAGAAAAATGATAGAAACCAAAAAATAAGAAAGCAAGATAGCTTTATTGTAATAGTTGTTAACTTACAATGATTTTCTTATGCATTCCGATGTTAATAATATATTTTGTGAAACTATTTGGAATCTGATGAGTTATCAAATATGTGTCTAATAAATAGCCAATACTTTTATGAAACGTAAAAACAGTTTGGTTGACACAACAGTCCATAGCATCGAACCAATATAGTTTATTGGATATTTCTCTAAAATTATCACCCCAACTTTTTTTTTTACCATTATTGTCTCCCGTGACAGACGGCGTTAAATAACCAATCGTCAGATGTGATGCACAGAAGTGAAGCTATTAAATAAACTTGGACAATTCTTAAAGTAATAAAAATTTAACAGATCTCCCTATACTGGTATTTGGAATCGGTCAAATTCATGCAAGCTTAAGCGATGGACACGATAACACAAGACAATGCCATAAGGAAAAGTAAAAGTTAAATTACATAAAATAAATCTAATTATTTACACAAAATGATACAGATATAGTCAAAATAACTACAATGTTTACAGTTAACCATTGGCTACAAAACAGTCAATTAACAATCTTAAATGAAGTTAATGCCAAGTCAATGTAAGTTAGCTAATGTCAATATTTACTGAAGTTAGTAACTTAAACATAACTATATATGCTTAAATGTCAGCCTTTACTGTCGCTGACTTTGATTTTATATACTCCTTCCGGGTGGGAACAAAACTGCCAAATACACTGTAAATTCTTGATGTGCTGACAAAACATACATAAAACATCCGCCATACCGGAAGTAGCTGTTAGTCCGAATTCTG
Organism: Gigantidas platifrons; assembly: GCA_002080005.1. Taxonomy (NCBI): domain Eukaryota; kingdom Metazoa; phylum Mollusca; class Bivalvia; order Mytilida; family Modiolidae; genus Gigantidas; species Gigantidas platifrons. The sequence continues at coordinate 238,078 of MJUT01054511.1, forward strand.
CCTTGTTCTTAGATTTTCCAGTACACGGATCCACAGTTTCTGAGGAAAGAAATTGACAATATTTTTTGAAACAATTGTTGTTGTTGTATCAAAGGAGACATAATTATACATTTTACTTGAACAATCTAGTTGCACAATATTGCGTATCATATGATGCCCTCTTCATATTTATATTTATATAATAATGTGGTCTTGTCCAGGTAACAAGACCACAGGTAATATGCCAAAATATTACAGTACCAAATATCACTACAGAAACTTACGCGAAGTATAATATTTTTTTATATATTAGTTGTTTGATTAAAATTGTATACAAATGCATTGCATAATCGATGGATTAATGGTGGGTTTTTATTTCATGTTATCGCTTGTTGGCAAATATATTACCATTGTAATAACTTTAAATTTTGATGTCAATGTTCTATGAGAAATTGACCTTTGTTAAAAGTGTCGTGCATAAGAGAGCAAGATAATAATATTTTGTGGAGTTCGTAATGAATTATATATATATTATTTCTCTGAATTTTGTTTTCGAGAACTTCCCAGTAGTACAACACAATATTACTCCGACATACATTCATACTTTGCTTTGTAATAATAAGATAAAAATATATAATTGTTTTTGCTTGGTTGCTTTGTATTCCTGTTTGATATTAAATATGATATTAAACAGGTACAAATATTTACCTCCATCGTTAAAAGATAACATCGGAGTTATGTTGGGGTCGCACTCAGTATTTTCGGGATGTCTCTGTTTTATCAGATATCCTTCGTGTGGTATGAGGAGATTTAGTCTTTGATTATCAGCTATGTATCCTGTCACTGTGTTGTAGTATACTATAGGAATAGCTTGTATACGTCTATCCGTGTGATTCTCTTCGACTACTGGAATGGCGCCAAATCTGGGATCCCACAAGAACTGGCGGCCATATTGGTCCCGGAACATGTGTGTTCCACTATTAAGTCTTTCTTTGCTAGTTTCTATACCGTGCATTATTTCTCGAGGATTTTGTTGAAAAGCTTTAGCCAGATTTTCCCAATACACGTTATTGCTGACAGGTTCGGCATGACCTATTAAAAGTATTTTAAAAAAATGGCAATAACTACATTTTGTATGGCTTGATTTTTTATTTATTTTTTATTTTTGGTGTTTTAACGCCACTTTCAGCAATATTTCAGCTATATCATGGCGACCAGTTTTAGTGGTGGAGGAAGCCGGAGAGAACCACCGACCATGGGCAAGCAACTGGTAAACTTTACCACTTGCAGCTGCGAGTCGAGTGCACCCTTTTTTGTAATTTACAAAGCTGGGCGCGAACCCACGCCGAATTGTTGATAGGCTTGTATGAGCTGTTAGATCAAACGCCCTAACTCATTGAGCCACCCGGGCCCCCGTACACTTTACATTTTGTATGGGATAACTGTTTTGGTTAAATACATGTACACAATTGTTATGTTTTATTTAAATACATTTTTGGAGGACTGACTTGAAAACCAATATTGTCATTGTCATTTGTCCTTGGTCGATATTTATGTTCTGTGATCCGGAAAAAAACAACATATTGAAAGCACGAAGTGCAACAGTTATGTAATATCACATCGGTAATCAATAAAACACTTAATAAAATTGTCAACATGATACAAACGATCACATAGTAAACAAAATATGGCAAAACATACGAAGAGTTTATCAAATTCTGTCATTTCGCACTGTGTTATATATACATGTATGTATGTAAAACGTATGAATTGAACCTTTGTAGAGGTCATAGTGTGCAAATGACGATTAAACGAAAATGTTTCGAAAATATTTTTTTGAAATTTACTGTATGTACCACAAATTATGTGTATAACAATAATAATAATAATGATAATAATAATACCACAAATAAAGAATAAATTTCAAAGAAAAAACAAAACTCACCATCAGGAATATTATTATGGTAAATTCCATACACCGGCAAATCAAATGTTGGCGTTGGTGACCACAGCTGTGCCTTAGAAGTCAGTACTAAACAACTCAATATACCAGTCATATAATATATACACCCGATTTTAAGTCCATATGCCATTTTAAAATTCATTTAAAACGAATCAGAAACAAGAAGAATATGGTAAATAAGGGTAGATAATTTGTGTAGAAATGTGTCACAACTGGATGACAAGAAACATGACTGATTAGTTGTGTCACCCGGGGGCAATAAAGATATATATAGGGGTATGTATAGTTACTGACTAAAAAATAGAATACATTTTTCGTGACAAGACAAGACAGATACTTTATTAGAGTCTCACCTCTTGATTTACAAAATAAACATACCAAAAAAACACATATATATATAGTAAAAACATACAAGAGCCACTCTTAGAAGAGTTATGAGAGACTAGCAGATTTTGGCAGAATAAAAACACATATTCTTATTATTAAATAAAAATATAAATTGATCAGCATCAGACAATCGTGTGTCTTTTTACATTTAGAAACATTTTAGTAGTATACTTAAAAACAACGCATGCGTTTATTTCCAAGTTGGTCTTTTTCACCAAGGTTATTTTAATGCCAAGAAGTACTTTCTTTTCAATTATATCAAAGATGGAAGTAAATTGGATAAAAAAAATTGAAAACACAACAAGTGAAATAATACAAGTCTCTTGGTACCAAAATGTCAAGTTTGTTTACTGTGATCGGATGTGTTTCTATATTATATTGGTCCTATTATTCAATATAATATAAAATTCAAATTATCATAGCAATTAAATAATCATGTACATTATATGTGGGGGGGGGGGTTTCGCCGAAATATTGTTTCTGTTTTCTTTATTTGTTTCTATATATTTACTATTATACATTTTTACTTCTCATTTCTAGCATGGACATTCAGATCCAGCTATTGTCTTTCCACTTTCTACTCAACTCGATTCATATTGTTGCTTTTTATTCACGTTAGTTCATTACATTTTTCAATGCTCTTTTGTATTGTGACTTTGATATCATTTTGTTGTATTTATACTTTTGTCTTGTTGTGTTACAAAAAATTTTGTTAGTGTATGGGTATTCGAGAAAGTAAAGGTTAAATCCATATGATTGAGTATTCCTTATTTATATCTTTACAGGTACACGAGAAGCTTCATTTGTACAATCCATTAACGCTGCAGGTATAATGCACGTCGTCACACAACAGTGTAGTTCAGGACAAAACACATTTTGTACATGTGATAATTCCAGGAACGGGCAATCTGGTAATACGTTTTCTACATTTAATGAAACTTTTATATTTTTGTGAAGACTCGCGGGCTTGTACACGTTACCATAGTTACCACAATATATCAAAATCCAATTATTCCAAAATTGTTAAATCTCGGAAATCGACTAATTAGCATAGTAATATTTTTAACGAGTTCCTTGTCATGAATTTATATTCAAGTATGCTCAACCTTGATTCTTTTAAATATTTTCACTAATATTGCACTGACATTTTAAAACTTACATGTATGTACTCTTCGTGATATTCACAACCGGTTTTTTGTGAGATCCGTGTCGTTCCTATTTTTAGTTTTGTTTATGTTCACATATATTGTTCTGTGTTTTTGTTTTGTTTGTCTTCGTCTGGTGTACCCCGTCTGGTGTACCCTATGTTGCCAATTTCTCTGGATTGTCTAGTTTTGATTGCCCCTTCTGTATTCTCTAACGTTTATTTAATATACATATCTTTATTTTTATTTAAGGTGGGTTCAACTGGAAATGGGGAGGCTGTAGTGATAACATTAGGTTTGGAGACAGGTTTACCTATCAGCTTCTTAAACGTTTTACTTCCGGGAAGAATGCTAATGCAGCTATGCAACTTCAGAATTATGGCGCCGGACGCAAGGTATACATGTACTATTTTTTAAGCTATGTCTAAAAATGTTTCATTCTAAATCATAACTCGACATTGGGAAACATTCTGGTAATTAATATTCAGACAGAATAATTCAATAACGCGTGCTGGTTAATATATGGGTTATGTTACTTGTAGTAATCATCACTTATTTAGCTTTGCAATATTTTGTCTCTGAGCGTACTTGATGAAAGCTGTTCCGGAAACGCACAGTGCAGACTAAATTAGATATCTACGTTTTTATGTCAACAATTGTCCGCTATATCGTGACTACAAGACCTAAAATGGGATCCCACACACATGTCGCACTGATCGGTGAAACCCTAGCCATTGGTAGGTATGTGAATAATGGAAAAATGTATTTCAACCTGTACTTGTATGAATACAAAATGTATATTCAAAGGCATGCATTTCGATTTTGAACTTGTTAAGTAAGGCTTAAGTTAAGCGCATAATAAGCGTTTTTATCAAGCTACTGACATTCAAACCATGACAATTATGAACAACCTAGATGTTAGATGAATATAGTTGCAATTTTAATCTATTGAGATAATGGTAACAACACCAATTAAAGAGGACAGTATAAAACACAATTTAGATACCGGTAAATGGTCTAACACCAATTAGAAAGAACAGTAAATAAAACATAATCCAGATAATCAAAACAACACTAGTGAAACAAAATAATAATAATAATAATAATATAATGTTTCATATGAACTCCCATAATATGTGAGTGGTGCCAGATTCTACAAACAAGCCAGTATGTTCTGCTCAATACGTGAAATTACTTTACAGAGCAACTACGATGGCAGAACACTAAATACTATCGAGCTACTTAGTGACATCGTCACTTTTCATTAACTTGCCTGTACCAAATCAGGAAAGTATTCGTGTGCTAGGGATACTTGTATCGACTTTGTCTCAGTTTCTACGCTTTTTCGTTCGATTTTGGAACTCTTTCGACAGCGTAGTATTTTTTTTTCTTCATTTTATTAAAAGTATAATTCACTTTTTGTTGCAGGCTTTAGCTAGAACAACGAAAATGGTATGTAAATGCCACGGTTTGTCCGGTGATTGTTCAGTTAGAACATGCTGGCAGCAAGTATCACCATTCCGTGGTATTGGCAACTATTTGAAACAACGCTATAGAAATGCAAAGTTCGTTAATTATTATGACGGTGAACTTCGACAGGGAAATGATGCTAGAACACGACAATTAGCAGTATTTTCTAAGAAACAATTGGCATTTTTGCAAAAATCACCAAATTATTGCAGAGAAGATCCTATCTTAAAGATAAAAGGAACAAAGGGAAGACAATGCGTACGAGGCAAGAACAAAAAGGATTTGACAATTTCGGAGCGTAAGAGTTGTCGTTCTTTGTGCAGATCTTGTGGGTATAAAGTTAAGCAAGTAACAGTACAAACCAGCACGACGTGTAACTGTAAATTTAGATGGTGTTGTAAAGTAAAATGTGACAAATGTGAAGGAAAACAGAATAATTATTATTGTGTAAAATAGTCCGAACACAAAATAATCCATGTTAGGTTTAATATGATCTCGTCAGTACCACCCAAACAGGTTGGATGACATTATACAGACACCATTCTAAATTGGATGGATTTAGTATTACAAAACGTATTGTATTATTTATAGTACAATGTACTTCAAGTGCGACTTTTCTCATTGTTAATTTTGTTTTTATTGTTGTTTGATATTTATACATTTTATACTTTGTACAATTAAATAAAACTTAAATATGACTTCCCTCCAATTAAATTATTTTTAATACTAGTGTTTCAATGGACACACTGGAAAGAATACAAAATGAAAAATTTCGTGTTAGGTCAGAACGAAACTTCCAACAAGTTTTCAGTTATTATATGGTGGTTGGTTTAATTGTTGGAGGAAAGTTAATACTAAAAAGACAGCCAATGACGTTCCTGGAAGAAACTGCGTAACTAACACATGATCATTACAGCAATAACAGATGGATTTGAAAATTGGGACAATAGTTTTTAAGTACCACTTAAATAGAATGTAGTGTTGGAACGGAAGATTTTAGCTTTTTGTAACGGCTACAAATGCACCTACTCTTTTTTCAACACATACAAGAGGTCTTCAACGTACCAAGATCGTGACCACCAATTCGAAAACGCTACACACGGTGAGCCTTTCGTTATTATGACATGACAACGCCATACAAATAGCGTCTTTCCTATCCGCCTCCTGTGGACACGCTTGGGCAGCTCTGTGGGTTGAGCCATGTGAACCATCACCAATACAGTCGAACCATGAACGCCTAGTGGTGATAAATACTAATTATATAGACAGATATAATAATGTAACTATGGCGACGGATTCCTTTAAAGTTCATTTATATCTAAGATTGACACAGAACTGAGGCAGGAATGGAACAACCGGTGCAGCAAATTTTGACTGCCACTGGAAAAGTATAGAAAGTTGGGTAGAGACGAAAACTTTAGTTTATGTAACGGCTACAATACTCGCACTCTTTTTCGAAATTTCCAAAAGATTTTTTAACGTGCAGGGAGCGTGGCACTCGCCAAATACGTTATCCACGATGGCCCACTGCCAGACTACCCGTATTATTACCTGATAGCCCTTCCCATTGATAAAATACCTCCTAACCACCACCTGGGAACGCAACATGCAGCTCTGGTGGTCGTGCCATGGGTTCCCTCAACACCCAATACCCAAATAAATGTTAAATAAAATAGGTGGTTAGATATAGTAAAACCGTGAAACAAGTTCACATTTAATCTGACATCAGAATTCATATAACTTGAAGTCATTTACAATGGTCTAATATTTTAGCATTTAATATCTTTCGAATTTGTCGGCGGTAGTGAAATTGCCAGTCCAACATGGCTTCCAATTTTATATCGGAAAGATACATTTACCAAGATGAGAAAATTCTTTTGTACTCTATTGGGAAACAGTATTCACTAATCAGCAAAACTAAAAACAGAACACGAATTATCACGGACTATATACAATTCGACAAATTAACTGATTAAGCACGCACCATAATTTGATTCATTTATACATTCTGTTGACAACTTTTAAACAAAATGCCACATCTAAGCCTATATACATCCTCCAACAGCAATTGCATGTAGTTGTAATCCCTATGTGTCCTGTGTAATTTGCAGAATTTACTCAAGGAATAGAATTTCTGAAAGTATTTAAATGATTGTTAGGAGCTATCGTATACCGGAACGTATCTGAATGTTCGTCATCAAGCCCTTCAATAACAGATGTCTTGGATCCTTGTCTAGACTCCATGATACTGATCTTATCGTGGACTGGTGACATATGACTGTGACTGGCATTTTCGTGGACTGTTGAAATATGACTGTGACTGGCCATTTCGTGGACAGCTGTTTTGTGACTATTACGCCCTCGTCCGGTTCCTTCACGGGTCTTTTTGAATACAGTCTTGCAGAGACTTTTGAAGCTATTTTTGAAGTTCTCATTAAGTCCACTGTAAATAATTGGATTCAAAGCGCTGTTTGTATATAACAGCATAACAGCAACGAAATACAAAGGGTTGTACCAATCTGGCAGCTGTCAAAACAAAGCAAAATTATTTCAGCTAAACATATACCCATCTTAATTTCTATCCCATTATCGTATATAAGTATTAAGGGGCATTGTGGCAGAGAGGTAATAGTTGTCGACTTCTGACCACACTACTAACACCACTTTGGTGGGTTCGAGTCCAGTTTCCCACCTCAAGTGTAAAGGTTTGCATACACCTACCCAAGACTGGGGTTTCACCCGACAGTTCATTATACCTGTCTAGGATTCCCCCTGATAAGTCTGGTAGTCAAGATATATTTTACAAATTGTTGCAACTGAAGAAAACACCAATAACTCTAACTCTACATTTTCACTGTTTTAATACTCTGAAATGCCTAATATAAATATATCCATGTCCCATTTCACTTTGTCAGTGCATAAACACTGAAATTTCTGTCACATTTAATCTTCGATAATGCCATGTAGTGATGCTTCAACATCTCTTTTCCTGATTATTCTTGCGTCCATAAGCCTAGTTTTAACCCCGCCACCTTTTTGGGGTTTTTTAAGTGCCTGTACCAAGCCAGAAAGGCGAGCGATTATATATACGTATGTTAGGGTTTCGATGTTACCTTTGTTTCTACGATATTTCTAATGGATTGTTAGGAACTGTCGATATTGTAGTATTTTTTCATTGCATTGTTATTCTACTTGAACAATCATATGAAATCGTGTCGCCTTTTTAAATTGTGCAAATAGTGACCACCTTTACATGCAGTGACAACTATGTAGAATACAGACCTTAATCTGTTTCTCAAAAATGTACAGTATTCTTCAATATTACGGGATGTTTAGTTTAAGGGGAAAAAAACGTATTCATAGTTTATTTTATTTTCAAACAGAAAACCAAGTAAGACAAACATTTCATTAAAACATTTGCTAATACACACTTGTTAAGTTCAGACCAGCTATATATATACGTGACAAACTGTATGTTGTCCCTTTCATTGTTTTAGTCACAACATCTTTATAGATAGTGTGTGAATAAACATTATACATTAAACATAAATATTAATTGTATTTACACGAGAAAAAATTTTGCATATCCAGTTTTGACTATACGAGTAATATGGTGGGTGTCTTATAACAGGCAGGAACTGTTTACCCTTCGCAGGCGCCTGTGTTCACCCTCGGTTTTTGGTGGGTTCCGTGTTCCTCATCGTTTTAGTTTCCTGCGTTGTGGTTTTTGTTTTGATTGTCTTCATCCTGTGTCTTGTGTACCCAATGTTGACAGTTTCTCTGGATTGTCTATTCTTGATTGCCCCTTCGATTTTTCTACGGTTATTCTAACTATGAGATCGTTCCCGGTATCCAATAAGGGTAATAACAAAATTACCGAACACCCAGCAATCTTCCAAAGGGAAAGGCAAAACTCACAAGTCAACAAACAGACAAAATCAGTCAACAACCGGAAAACTGGGAAACCGCAATGGCCCTGATTTGGTACAGGCATTCACATTTTTGTAACAATAAATGTTGTTTTTTATAGACAGCAACTCAGTGGTCAGGAATTGTTCATCTTTTTTGTATTCGGTTATCTCTAACGTTTGTTTAGACTGATGTACCTTCATAATATATATAGAAGTTAACTAAGGTTAAAAGTAATTAATTTTGATCCAATAGAAGAAAACTACAAATCCTTTATTAATGGTGGTATAATGGTACATGACAGGTGATGTTTATAAAGCAGGAAATGTCTATCAATTTCAAGCATTTTTATTTATATCTCTGTAGCTTTGTTTATGGGAGTTCCTAATGTCTAATCTGTTGTCTTTTTTCATATCCGGAATGTCCTTATTTTTATTCAATCACATTCTAATCAAGGCGAAAAACTCTCAGAGATGTACTTTCAATATATTAGAAAATCATTGTACTGTCTCTGAGAAATGAAAGTTACAAAATATTTATAAAAAGAAGCCATGACCATCGTCATTATACATCACCTATATTACAGACTGTATATATTGATTAGTTTCTGCCATAGATATAGAAACCACTACAATCCATCACATTCGCACTTAACTTTTTTATTTGCAGTAATATAATCTATTGAAAGAATCTCTAGATGTTTCATTTAGTGACCACGTTCGTGTTAATAACATCTATGAATATTGCTCGACACCTAACATATTAGACCGGTGCGAACTTTCAAGGACAATAATGTTAAGTACAGTTTACGAAAAGTTGTCTTGATGCCATAAACCATCCACAATATTCTGCAGCATAAACAAATTCACAGGCTACACTTAACCTCTTATGAACCAAACATTGCAAGTACATTTTAAGATACGTGTCTTTGAGGGTATATAATGGAATAAATAAAATCATAATTTTCTACAATTTTCACCACAATACATATAATTTTGGTTTCGTGGAAGATGATACATGGAGATGTATTTACTTACTTTTAGATATTTAGGAAACTTTTGTTTTGCGTTGACTACTATTATACCTATTTTGTCCCAGTATTGTTAAAAATGCTGCTATAGTGACAACCGGAACCTTTTAACCGTAATGAAAGCGGGAGGTTTGGCGCCGTAAAATCTGATTCAATCCACCATTTCTTTAAAAATGCATGTATCAAGTCAGGGCCATTGCGGTTTCTCAGTTTCCCGGTTGTTTACTGATTTTGTCTGTTTATTGATTTATGAGTTTTGACTTTCCCTTTGGAAGATTGCTCAGTGTTCGGTAATTTTGTTATTACCCTTATGCACAATAAGCACTCTAGAGATATTATCTTTAAATGGCGGGGCGTTTTTAATAATAAAATATTCGTCGAGTTTTATGGAATGACTCTTCAACGTACTGATGGCATTCAAAAGTAACTAAATCAGAACTACTGTTTGCCTGCTTGTTTCGTACTCTAATAAAGTGGAATTAATCAAATGGCTTCTCAAATAAAACAACGGAAGACATTTAATTTCAACTTTAATTTCATCTTTCGACAAAGAGGCGATGTTCTGTCAACATTTCCCTCTAAGATATCCTATTGAACTTGAAATTATGTATACTGCTGATACTGATGCATGTCTCGTATTTAGACTTATCTAAATATTCAGAATAAGGGATATACGTAGTCTATGTCCAAAATTGACGATAAATGTCCAAATAATGGATTTTCCATTCACGAGTAGTAACATTAATGTCTCTCCGACTTTGGGTGTTTTATCCTAATTGAGTAATACGACAAGTATCACTAGTGGAGCAAGAACTGCTTACCCCTCCGGAGCATCTTAGTTCAACCCGGGTTTTAGTGGGGTTCGTGTTGCACGATATTTTTTTCTGTGTTGTGTTTTCTATATCTTTGTTTGTCCTTCTTCTTGGCAATTTCCAAAATGTGAAAGTTTTTATTTCCATCTAATTTTAATGCAGTTTTTGTATTCATCTTAATGGCCATAAATAAAATGTCCGTTTGAAGTGTTCTAATAACCCCTTTTTGGAAGTCCTACTTGAATTGGTTACAATTGAACATCGGATCCTATGTAAAAAAAAAATGAATACAATACTTATTCTTTAAATATAGATTTCATTGAACTTTGAACACAAATTTGCATATGAATAATCAGGTGAGCGATACAGGGTCAGATGAGTCTATACGTTATTGTCTGTCCCTCTATTTACGACTTCTGGTTACCCCTTTGATATCTTCAAACTTTTCTTATTTAATGCTCTCTTATTTCGTTATATTATGGAGAACTCTATAGACCAATTTCACGTTGCCGCCGCCATTATGGTTCAAAGGTCAATCGGAGTAAAAAACGTCATTGCATTTGTAAACACATCGAGACAAATTTATTTATCGTGGTAGTTATGCGTATATCGTCACTAAAGGAAGTTTTCATGAATTTGTTGGTTAGGAAAGAAAATGATTTATGGCTACATTTATCCCGTAGATCTTAAAAATAATTAAAAAAATCGTGTAAATATTGTTCGAAGGACACCATTATGACCATAGGCATAACACACAACTTCGCAAATAGTACTATGCTTACAAAACATCATAGACCTGCAATATATCCTCCTA
>MJUT01054511.1:270856-293626 GCA_002080005.1 Gigantidas platifrons
ATTATGGGTGTGTCGCCTAGCTTGATATCCTATTGTTCCTATGATCTGAATCTTTAGTGATTATGGGTGTGTCGCCTAGCTTGATATCCTATTGTTCCTATAATCTGAATCTTTAGTGATTACGGATGTATCGCCTATAGCTTGATATCATATTGTTTCTATGATCTGAATCTTTAGTGATTACGGGTGTCTCGCCTATCTCGTGGTAGTGATCGTATGGTAGCTGGATTTATAACTACCTATGCAATCAGGGCCTATCACTACTGAAGTTGACAGTTCGAGGAGTGCTCAATACAAAATTATGTGATAAAGTTTGTCAGTGACTTGCGGCAGGTCCATTGTCTTCTCCGGGTACTCCGGTTTCCTCCACCAATAAAACTGACCGCCACGATATAACTGAAATATTGTTGAAAGTTGCGTTAAACACCACAACCCTAATCAAAGCATCAATGTGGAGACCTTTTATCCCATTTAATGGTAGATAATGTAGATAAATGTCTCACTTTTTGCTACCCAGTATCCTATATGCCTCTAATCTATATCCGGATGATTACTGATATCTCACGTATCAGTACAGCAATAACAATATTGCACCCACGATGAAATCATGTTGAAAGCGACATTAAATACACACAATTATAATCCTTATAGCCATAATCCTAATCCACATCACATTCACATACTATCACAATCATTTGTCCATCCAAAATCATGTCACGGTGACCTAAATTGTATGATTCATTACTTTAAATAAACAGCTGGGCATATAACCGTTCAAAAGCAGTATGGACATTACTTTAAAAGCAGTATGGACATTACTTTTAAAACAGTATGGATGTTACATTTGTACTTTAATCGCAGTGTGGATGTTACATTTGTACTTTAAGCGCAGTATGGATGTAACATTTTTACTTTAAACGCAGTATGAATGTTACATCTGTACTTTAAACGCAGTATGGATGTTACATTTGTACTTTAAACGCAGTATGGATGTTACATTTGTACTTTAAACGTAGTATGGATGTTACATTTGTACTTTAAACGCAGTATGGATGTTACATTTGTACTTTAAGCGCAGTATGGATGTTACATTTGTACTTTAAAAGTGGTATGGACGTTCCCTTAAAAGTGTACACTATTACGTTTAAAAAAAAGTATGGACATTACTTTAAAAACCACATGGACATTACTTTAAAAACCGCATGGACATTACTTTAAAAACAGTATGGACATTACTTTAAAAACCGTATGGACATTACTTTAAAAACAGTATGGACATTACTTTAAAAACAGTATGGACATTACTTTAAAACAGTATGATGATTACCGTTTAAAAACAGTATGGATGTTGCTTTAAGCAAACTGATATTGCTTAAAAACAGTATAGACATTCCAATAAAACAGCATAGATATTACTTTAATAACATTATATGTGTTACTATGGTCGTTACTTTTAATAATAAAATACAGACATAACTTTAAAAACAATTCATTTATCCATGTTAGGATACACGCTCCAAAATATTTTACAATTTAGTCGTGAAATTGAACATGGAAAATGTTTTAGTTTAATATCATGGAATAAAGATACAGTATTAAATCTCGTTGATCAATTTGTTGTTAATTTTTCTGTAAGATACATTATAATGTTCTCAATATATTCCTTTTACTTAGGGGCCCGGGTGGCTCAATGAGTTAGGTAGCCCGGCTTTGTAAATTACAAAAAAGGTGCACTCTACTCGCATCCGCCAGTGTTAAAGTTTATACCAGTTGCTTGCCCATGATCTGTGGTTCTCTCCGGGTACTTCAGCTTCCTCCACCACTAAAACTGGTCGCCATGATATAGCTGAAATATTGCTGAAAGTGGCGTTAAACACAATAAAACAAACAAAAAATCCTTTTACTTACACCATCCGTTTGGTTTATGGTGTTTAACGCCACTTTCAACAATATTTCAGTTATATCGTGGTGTTGACTTCAGAGATATTCAACTGTCGTCATAACTAACTTGGTTTTTTTTTCAAACGATTCTCCGCAATTAAACATATTTTGGAAGTGTTGCCAAGATAATAAATAGCTATAAGAATGGACATACTACATACAGGACCAACAAGACAATCTAATTTATCTGTCATTAGTGTCTGCAGGTGAATAATGATACATGTTATATTTATTACGGATTTTTTCAATTATTTATCTTGTTTATTGTTGTTAAGAATTAATAGCTCTATGTTTTCTTTTCATTTTCCACTAAAGTGTTCTATTATGTGTGCGGTGATTATTGCTAAGGGACCGACCATTTAACATGTAAAAAAGGGGGGTCTTCCGAGCCAGAATGTTTCCTTTCCACAAAAGAAAACAAAAACCACCTTTTATTTACATGAAAATTCGATAATTTTTTCTTCATATTTATAAATAAAAAAAAATCTTGCTGAAAATTGCAGGGTCTGATTGTAATTTTATTTATTTATTTATTTATTTAACGTTTTAATTGTATTTTATTTTCATTGATGAACGCATGCATTTTATAAACTCGTATTGTGACAATACATCCTTTATAATAAAAAAATAATAAGACTTTCCATTATAGAAAAAAGATCAACCCTCAGGCCCACTCTGTTAAAATAATGGATATGACAGTAAATTAACATTGTGAAAAATTCAATCTTGCACAAAGAGGGAAAATGGGGGACGGTGGTAAATTTCAGAAAAACTCTTTGGTTTACTACGTACAAATTTTACATCTCTATCTTTGCATCTTTTCATTGGTTTGTGTTTTGGCTCTGTAAGTAACTGTACATATAAATAGGTACCAGTACAATCTAATTGACTTTCCAATCTTTTGATTTTGAGCGTATCTGAATGCTTCGTGCACACTAAATGTGTAGACCGAATAATCTGCCTCTTGTGTGTCTATATTTGTCATTATATATTTCCTTTTTTTTCTGGACAGTGTGTCCAAAAAAAAATGTCCAAATAATAAAAAGGAAATATATAATGCAAATATAGACACACAAGAGACAGATTATTCGGTCTAACTAAATTTGATATACATGTATGCGTTTTTATTTCAACGATAATCTGGGTTTTAATCACATACATATTGATATAAGATGATGCTATATTTAAAATTGATCAGTGACTGATTTAGCTTACGTTTTCTTCTGTAAAAGCTTCCAGTTTCAAAATACGTAGTGGAGAATACACTCCAACTGTAGATTCTTAAAAATAATCAACGAGACCCGTTTTCTGAAAGAAAACCAAATAAAATGAAAATAAGGGTTGACTGTGGAAAATGGCTACTAGCTTAAATAGTATAGTGGACGGAGTTTAAGTCATGTCACTGATGTCAGATGGATTGGATTTTTTTTCACATCTTTTGTGGGCCTTCGAAGTGTAAACCAACCCAAACATTTGCGTCAGATCAAGCTCCGACAAATAGCATCTACTAGTATCTAAGCCCCAAATGTACAAAAGTATTGCAGTAGGGAAATATTTATAATTTCAACAAGTTGTTATCAAGTAATGTCAGATTCGAACTTTGGGTCTTTATTGTTGTCCTTCCAAGAGTTAAATTACCAGGACCTAATGGCCAGTCTCACTTTAAGCCGGCAGCTTTGATTTAACCCCAAAATGGACAAACGTACTGATGTAGGAAAATATTTATGATTTTCCAATTTTTGTGTAAGCATTATGAAAAGAGAGTTTAAACAGTGATGGTCAACAATTTATTCCAATATCAACAAAGTGAACGATCGCCCTCACTCGCTGGTCTAAAAAAAAATACAAAGAAATGATGGTGGAAATCCAAGTCCTGGCTTGGGACAGGCACAAAGTATGCAGGGTTAAACCTGTTAATGGTCTAATATAAAACCACATATTTAGGACAAAGTTCTTTCAGATCGAAACTCGAGAATATCATCAAATTCATATTTTTTCTTTACTGCATTTTCGAGCTAGATGGATTGTTCATAAGATATGTCAAATATTTGCATACAACACGGAAATCAATGTTTCCGTCAACAATCCGATAATTTGAAGTTATTGTTGACTTCCGCAAAGGTTTCTTCTCTTTTCTTTTTTTAAGTCGCATGCATGCAAAAATAATCATATTGTATTTAATGTGGGATCCTCAAATTTAAGAGCTAGAAATATGTTGTCAGAATTCATCTACAGTACATGAATACTTAAAGGTTCGTTAAAAAAACTTATCAGGGGTGCACTCGATATGCCAAAGTCCGAGTTGTTTTTATCTAAATTTTGATAATATCAAATTTGCTTTAAGTTAAAAAAAAAAAAAAAAAAAGCATGATGTTTATGGTTTAAACAAAAGATATGAACATGTAGAAAGGGTACTTTTGAGCTTGAAAACATTGTAAATAGGGCACAGTAGTCTGAAGTTCTATCAATAATAAGGCATAGAGGGGCACCTCGAAGATCGCTGGGCAACTATATAGTTGCCCAGCGATCTTCGAGTTGCCCCTCTATGCCCTATAGTTGCACAGCGATCTCCGAGGTGCCCCTCTATGCCCTATAGTTGCCCAGCGATCTTCGAGTTGCCCCTCTATGCCCTATAGTTGCCCAGCGATCTTCGAGTTGCCCAGCGATCTCCTAGGTGCCCCTTTATGCCTTATTATTGATAGAACTTCCGACTCCTGTGAAATAGGACTACATTTTGCAACTTTTTGCACTTTAGAGGTATTCAATATCTTTATTCTAGTCCTGTTCACAATAACCTTAATGGCCCAGGAACACACATTAAGGCTCCCTGTTTACTCACTTGTCCAGGGGTAGCAAGTGAAAAAAAAGTCCACTTAAATATTTGTAATAACATTTCATCATAATAGACACAATTATTACCATGCATTAGCTTTATGTTGATAAATAATTAATATTCATATGTTGTTGGAATACATGCTGATTTGTTTTTATCAATTTCATTAATATGAGAAGTTTGTAATTTGCATTGTAAATATTTCTAAAAATTATTTTTCCAAGTGTTGAAAATTGTTTGATCTCCAATTTGGGATTGGTTATATTTCACCTTATTACATATTTTCCGTATTTCCCACATTGAGGTAAATATTATGGTATTAAAAATAAGTTCTAAATCCTCACCCCCCCACATTGTCCTAACATAGTATTTGATTCCTTGATTTCTATTAGCTGTTAATCCAGATCTGTTAAATATTGCTTCTATTTCTTTTATAATTTTTTTCACAGAAGGACATTTAAAAAATAGATGCTGCATCGTTTCATCATTGTCTCTTATTTATATCAATATCTTTAATACATGTATATATATATTTTTATGAATCTTAACCAAATACATGTATATGTCATTGACAGTTAAATTTTGTGTCGAACTCGACCAATTTCATGTATACATCTTAGACATGATTTCCTACATAGACTACTAAAGCCAATATAAAGATTTGCCACCTTGAAGTTTATTTTTTTTCTAGGAAACTTTTACTTCACTGTAGGAAAATAAACCCTTTTATTCTACTCTTCTTAGTTCTAGAGTTTTCCCTTGAAAATATTAAAAGTACCAAAGTATAATTATATGTTATTCGGAATAAGTTCTAATTTGTTTTTATCAATTTCATTTATTAGAAGTTTGTCATGTGCATTGTAAATATTTTTTAAAATTATTTTAATTTCTGGATGATATTTCCATATTCATTCGAAATTCAAATAATAAAATGAAAATAATTGCAAAAATCATAGTGTACTGTCTATGACCTTTTATGTAAAAAAAATAATTATATTTTTTGTAAATTTTTTCTTCATTTTATTATTTATTTTTTACAATGGCCATGCACTTGTCAGTGATTATTTATGTTAACTGTATAAAACTGATATTTATGGTTCATATATATCTTCACACATGTCAAGCTTGTACATATGTGTTTTTGTAAATAAATGATAGTATATGACAAATATAATGCATTGCCTTTGCCTACTTTTCCCAGAGAGGGAGCCATCGTTGCCGTGATCATATAGTAATTGGATTTACAACTACCTATGCAATCAGTGCCTATCACCACTGTTGTTGTAAGTTTGAATCTTGATCAGTGCGAGGTGTAAAACATTATGTGATAAAGTTTGTCAGTGACTTGCGACAGGTCGGGGGTTTTCTCAGAGTCTTCCGGTTTCCTCCACCAATAAAACTGAACACCACGAAATAACTGAAATATTGTTGAAAGTGGCGTTAAACTTAAAACACCATCAAACAAACAATCAAACTTGAATTCGGGATTAATCTGCTGGTTCTACCTGCTACTTTCTTTAGTAGGCAGCACAGGATGGACAAATAAGTAATGTCTACATTTGTACATATGCAGAATTTAAACTTGAGAATGTTCAATTTAGAGAGGAGTAGTGCCATGTGTATTTGTACTTTAGAGAGGAGTAGTGCCATGTGTATTTGTACTTTAGAGAGGAGTAGTGCCATGTGTATTTGTACTTTAGAGAGGAGTACTGCCATGTGTATTTGTACTTTATGTACTTCTGTAACTGTCAGATCATATGATAATTGTAATCTTGAAACAGGTGGACGTTATGAACCCATTCATGTTGATAATCTACCTCTGTGATATCTCTTGAAACAGGTGGACGTTATGAACCCATTCATGTTGATAATCTACCTCTGTGATATCTCTTCATTATATTATGTTATGACAGTCTCCAATCTCTAAATATGATAAAAGTATAAACATACAGAGGCGTAGGGGTTGATCAAAAAGTGGGAGGGGGCAAGCTTTTTGAGGGGACCTGAAAGTGGTAGGGGGGGGAAGCTTTGTAAGTGGTCTAGAAAGTGGGAGGACAAACATAGTAAGTGGACTGGAAAGAAAGGGCAATCTTTTTCATGGGACCTCAAATGGAAGGGAAAACTTTGTAATTGGACTGGAAAGTGAGGGACAAACATTATAAGTTGGCTGGAAAGTGGGGTGCGAGCGAAGGTCATTTTGCTTCAAACATACCTTCTTACCTATCATCTTACCTTAGATTTGTATTTTTATTTATTTTTCTTACAACCTGGTTATAACAGATTACTTTAATTTGTATTCTAACTTTCAGGTAACTTTTAAACTTCTTGAAGCTGAAAAGAGGAAGTTGTCAGTATTACAAAGAGAACTTGGACAGTTAAATAACAATGATTATGGTCATGATGTAGACCAAGTAAGTTTTGTAGGGAGAATTTAGACATTGAAATAATCATGATTTAATAATCATACATGATGTAGATCAAATGATTTATGTAGCACAGGCAATGGACACTATCAATAAAAATTCCATACGGTCTCAAAACACTATTTTCTAACCATTTACTATGGAATTTTTATTCATATAGTGTCTAGTGTCTGTGATAAGAGAATTGTGGGGGGCTTTAGACATTTAAATAATCATGATTATGGTATTTCAGTTTAGTTATCGGTTATAATATAGAATACTCAGACAGTTAAATAATCATGGTTATAGGCTTCATGTGGATCAGTTTTATGGGGTGAGACATTTGACGAGTAAATATTCATGACTTTAGGTTGTTATGTAGATCAGGTTATTCATGTAGGGAGAATTAGAACATTTATGACTGTGATACAGAACATATTAATATTGAAGGGAGACATTGGTCAGTTATAGGTGTGGTGTATATTATACAAGGAGAGAGAATTATTTATTGGAATGAAGTAGCATGCCTTACCAGAAGGGGCTGTTGTAGCCGTGATTGTATGGTGGTTGGATATACAACTAGCTATGCAATCAGTGGCTATCACCATTAACATTTTGAGTTTGAATCCCGCTCATGGCGGGATGTACTCGATACAACACTGTGATTGTTTGTCTGTGACTTGTGGCAGATCAAAGGTTTTCTCCGATGACTGCACCTCCACCAATAAAACTGACCACCACGATGTAACTGTAATTTTGTTGAAAGTTTGTTAAATACTATAAACCTAACCCTTTCCAGAAGAGTTAGACTCAGGCTAATAATTATAGTAGTAAGAACCAAATTGTCCAATATAAGTCAACATGACTAATGTTTATACCAGTGCCTTTATTTATCTTTAAAAATTGTTGCTGTAGAAATCTAATACTTGAATGAATAGACAATATATATAAATGTACATTGTCAGCAAATATAAAAATTTAGTTCCACAATCTTCAGAAACAGTAAGAAAATTTAGCATATGGGGAACTTTTTTTTCCTGTTTCGAGGCGAGTACAAATAAATTTGATCTATCCTGACAATAGACGTATATCGGTAAACATCATTCATGATCATGTGTAAAAAATTGTTTGAAATTTACTCACAAAAAGACAAAACGTTGGATATTTTGGTTGAATTTCTTATTGGATGTCTACAGTGTGGTCTGCGTTCGATCAGTGTCTCTTGCGCTTCGCATTGGTTTTCTCCGGGTCCTCCGGTTTCCTCCACCAACAAAATTGACCGCCATGATATAATTGAAATATTGTTGAAAGTGGCGTTAAGCACCATCAAACAAACTTACAATCTATTGCACTTCGCTGTACATAAGACAAGTGATACCAGGAGATTTATACATCTAGGACAGGTTTATAAGTACACATTTATATATGCAGTTAATGCACTGATTACATAATACTGTGCAGTTAATGCACTGATTACATAATACTGTGCAGTTAATGCACTGATTACATAATACTGTGCAGTTAATGCACTGATTACATAATACTGTGCAGTTAATGCACTGATTACATAATACTGTGCAGTTAATGCACTGATTACATAATACTGTGCAGTTAATGCACTGATTACATAATACTGTGCAGTTAATGCACTGATTACATAATACTATTTACTCTGTTGGTAAATTTATAATAGATAATAAGTGATAACTGAGTCATATGATATAGCATATTTTTGTTGAATTAAGAACATCATTAATAAATACATTTTATATTTTTTTAATTATTGTTATGTATCCCTCTCTTTGTCAATCAGTTCTTTGTCCTATTTACTTATGCCCACCAATGGGACCTTGATTGGAAATTTAAAAAATTGCACTTGCATGAATCAGGAATTACTGTTACAAATTGAATTTTAGTAGATGTAAGCTGTTTTTTATTACAATGTAAACTCATAGATCTATAAATATTCAAACAATCAAGACACACATAAAAAATATTTTGATATGTTAAGTGTCAAATAAATTTTTTGATAATCATTAAAACAACGTAGAAACATACTATTGCATAAACTAAGATTACAAATTGTTTTTTCTTAACACAGATTACCATATTAAGCCTGTGGAAAACAATTTTGGTATATACCAGGCTTTAGTTTGCCTTTAGCATATATTTTTTATATATTCAGAAATGTTAACTTTGAGACATGTTCAAATAGAGTTATCTTTCTTTGTCTTTCTCTCTATTTCAGAAAAGAGCTGCAATAGGACAAATTCAGTCCAGTGTCACGTAAGACTTATATTTATCTACACTGTAATGCCAGTAATTATCTATTACATTGTAGTTTGATTTCTGGGTCTGAGGTAGAAGTTCTTACTGCTATTAAAACAAGACAATCAACATCTGGTACCCCATCCATCTATATAAAATTGTATGACAAGTCCCTGACAAATTGACAATTTTAAAAGCTAAACAATGTATTTGATTGGATGTTTTTTCCAATCAAAAATGTATAGTAGCATGTAAGGATGTCGAAATGTCCATATTCCACCTGAAAACAAAATTTTAATAATCTTTTAGATATTTTGAATGGCTTGTTTTAATGATAAACTACTCGTTGATTTATTCTGCCCACTTCCTTTATCTTGTTATTGTCTTTGTTATTTTCATACAAATTTTCAATAAATTTCATCTGTCATTATATTTGACAAACAGTTTTTTGTATATAGATATGATATTATTTGAGTGAGCCAGGAATTTGTCTACTATGCTCATTTTTATCATGCAAAATTGCAATATATTATGAAAACCAATTGTAATTTAGGCATGAATACTTTTATAACAGATCTACTGAACCAAGGATAGTCCTTACATGGTTACCTGTCAGAATTATTATAAAAAATATAGTGGATTTTCCCTATTCAAATATAGTATAGGGTATTTTTATTGACTAATCAGAACTTGCTTTAAAAAAAAAAAGGAAAAAGATCGCTGTCTTGTTTTACAAGTAAATAAATTGGAAAAGTATTTCCTGCTTTCGGACAACTAAAACTTCATTCTACTAGTCCGATTGGACACGTTGGTAAAAAAGCTAATGTCTAGCCTTGTAATGCATATGTACAGAGATAATGTACCTAATGCTTATCTGAAATACAAGATTCCTTTGACAGTGGTATGGTATAAAAAAAATAAAAAAAAGTAGGTATCTAGTTTAGTGTGATGGACACGTCTAGTATAATGCAGAAAATCAAAAGATTGGATAGCAAAAAAATTTAAAGTCTTTGGAAGCTAGAAAACCAAGGGTTAGGTGTTAGAGTTATGGTGTTTAAGGCCACTTTCAACAATATTTCAGTTATATCGTGGCGGTCAGTTTTATTGATGGAGGAAACCGGAGTACCCGGAGAAAACCAACGACCTGTCGCAAGTTACTGACAAACTAATGTATCAAGTACACCTCTCCTGAATGGGATTCACAAACTCACAACTTCAGTGGTGATTGCTGCTGATTACAAAGGTAGTTGTAAATCCAACTCCCATATGATCGCGAC
This sequence comes from Gigantidas platifrons, assembly GCA_002080005.1. Lineage (NCBI taxonomy): Eukaryota > Metazoa > Mollusca > Bivalvia > Mytilida > Modiolidae > Gigantidas > Gigantidas platifrons. The sequence goes on from MJUT01054511.1 coordinate 281,578, forward strand.
CATGACAGGCCCCTAAGAAAACCAAAGAGGATATCCAAACTCTTATTTTGACATTGAACCCTATAGTAAATATTTCCTATTTGGCACAATGTGAGCAGTTACAAGATTTTGTAAGCCTCTTGTTGAAATACTACTTTTTTCAAAAATTACTTGGAACAATGAAAACAGATCTTTACTGCCAATACATAAATCACTTGGAACAATGAAAAAAAAGATCTTTAAAGTTTCTTTTCAATTCTTGAATATCATAATATTATGACAACTAGAATCTGGAATAACTGTGGTACTGTACTTCTTAACAGTCTTTTTTACCATAGAAATACTGTTAAGAACTATGGCTCTACAGATAGACTTATGAATACCTAGTTTGTATCATCTTCTGACATCCGAGTTGGCATTAAACAATAATCACTCTCTCATTCATTCTTCAGACATCCTTTTTTACTTGTTTCAAGTACATTTGTACTTACTTTGGGGGCTGTTGCGGTCGTGATCGTATGGTAGGTGGATTTACAACTACCTGTGCAATCAGTGCCTATCACCACTAATGTTGTGAGTTTGAATCCTGCTCAAGCTCGATATAACATTATGTGATAAAGTTTGTCAGTGACTTGCAGCAGGTCAGTGGTTTTTTCTGGGTACTCTACCAATAAAACTGACTGTGATGATATAGCTGAAATATTGTTGAATGTGGAGTTAAACACCAGAACCCTAACCCCTCTTGTTTTACTGGTTTCAAGTATTTTTGTAATTACTCTGCTTAAGAAAATTTGAAAATACCAAAAGGTTTATCAGAAGCTGTAAATCAAAGGACAGACAATTAGTGATTCTTTTTTGACTATTACTGATATTTATCTTGGTGTAACACAATTATCATAATGGAAAACATTTGAAATATCATAATAAAAGATAAAAAGACTGAAATGCATAAATAATGTTTGGATGTACAAAAAGATATATGTATACATTGTAATAAATACTATTGGGATATTTATGTTGACATATTAAGTACATTTGAATCCAACTATATGGTTAAATATTGACAGGGTATTGATATATAAAAATCACTGTCACATCTCAAACATATCGCTATGGATGTATTAGTCATATTATACACTGACACAAGAATGTGTTAACTTACAATTTATTCCACATTTATAGAATTTCTCTATATTGCATTTGGCCAAAAAAAATTACATGTATTTCCGCTAATCCTACTGACCCTGCTTTGAAGTGCATGCTCTAATGTTTTTATTGCTATTTTTGGGCACTTACTGTTAAAGTCAGATCCTTTTCCTGTATAACTGAGGTACAGATTACAAAAATAAATAAAACATTTTGCCTACCTAACTACAATGTAGTAACTACCTTTTTTTTTCAATGAATTACAGTCAAACCTGCCTTAAAGGGCAACTCTATAGAACAAATCACTGTGTATAAAGGGCAGTCTCATTTTTCCCTTTAATGAATAGTTCATATAATTTTAACATGTATATAAAGGGAAACTACTCATATAGGACACATTTTTAGATTTTGTTTGTATGTTAGCAGAAACACAGGTATTTTTTGTTTATCTTAATGTAATTTATATAGGCTAATATTTCTGAATTTGAATTTGAATTTTGGTGTTTAATGCCACTTTCAGCAATATTTCAGCTATATCATGGCGACCAGTTTTAGTGGTGGAGGAAGCCGGAGTACCCGGAGAGAACCACCGACCCTGGGCAAGCAAGTAGTAAACTTTATCACTTGCGGCTGCGAGTCGAGTGCACCCTTTTTTGTAATTTACAAAGCTGGGCGTTTAGCCATTCCGTATTGATGATAGGCTTGTATGAGTTGTTAGATCCAATGACCTAACTCATTGAGCCACCCGGGCCTTACAACGACCTAACTCATTGAGCCACCCGGGCCTTACAACGACCTAACTCATTGAGCCACCCAGGCCACTGCTAAGATTTCTACTCATACTGCTTACTAAGATATTTTAAATTATATACACTTCTAGAAATCCACATGACAGTTGTTTGTGTGTTGCATAAAATAGGACACACTGAGTTATTGCTTATTTTTACTTCACAAAGATGTTGTTGTTTGTTTGTTTGTTTGTTTGAGGCACAACTGTTGCTGACCATAAATCAATATATTTAAAAACAAAATTGTAAAAAATAAATAACAAATAACAACATATGTACATGTATGTATGACCATTACACAACTGTTGCAGTGAACTAAATATATTACCACATTTCTAATTTTATTCTTGCTCCTTTCCCTTTGCAGTCGTTTCCAGTTAAATTACAACAGACTTGAACAAGAATATAAAGTAGCAGCCATGGGGATGATTAAGAGACATCATAAAAGGGGTGTAAGTAACAAGTTATATTTTGATGGACACATTTTTGTTGTAGATATTGCAGTTTAATATATTTAAGCTGTTGTAATACAGCTGTTGACATCACAATACAATGTATTACTATATAGATCTAATATTGTCATAATGTCAATACTTTTGTATTGTGCTCTTGATAAGGAAATAAATCACATTTAATGATTATTGGTACAAAAACCTAATAAAAACAACATCTTGTGCCATTTGATTGACTGTAGTTATATTTCTCAATAAAGATTCAGTGAAACCTGTCTTAAGAGACCTCTTCTTTGAGAGACTCCCCTCTTTTTGGAGACCACATTAAAATGTCACAACTCTCTAGAAACTCTAGAATAAACCTGTCTTAAGAGACCTCTTCTTTGAGAGACCCCCCCTCTTTTGGGAGACCACATTAAAATGTCACAACTCTCTAGAAACTCTAGAATAAACCTGTCTTAGGAGACCTCTCCTGTGAGAGACCCCCCTCTTTTGGTAGACCACATTAAAATGTCACAACTCTCTAGAAACTCTAGAATAAACCTGTCTTAGGAGACCTCTCCTGTGAGAGACCCCCCTCTTTTGGGAGATCACATTAAAATGTCACAACTCTCTAGAAACTCTAGAATAAACCTGTCTTAGGAGACCTCTCCTGTGAGAGACCCCCCTCTTTTGGGAGATCACATTAAAATGTCACAACTCTCTAAAAACTCTAGAATAAACCTGTCTTAGGAGACCTCTCCTGTGAGAGACTCCCCTCTTTTGGGAAACCACTTAAAATATCACAACTCTTCAGAAATTGTAGAATAAACCTGTCTTCAGAGCCCACTGCTATGAGAGGCTCCCCTCCTTTCAGAGATCACTGAGAATATCACAACTCATCATTAACCGATATGTAGAATAAACCTCTTTTGAGAGACCACTTGTCTTGAATAATAAAAAAAAAACATAAGATTTTGTCCTCTTTGAATTACTGTAGTTATATTTGTCAGTTAATGATACACAGGCACTTGTCTTGATCAGTGTATCTTTACTATCCACACTAGTGCCTGAGTAATGATACTGTGGATTTGATTTGGTATTGTAGATGGTATCATTTGTCATGGATTGATGAAAATGAGACATTTGTTGATGATTGGACTTGAATGTATAAATATTTTGTTTTTACTTACTATTATAAATACCGGTACTCATTGCAATGTGGACAGTTATTTGTGGTTGTGTGAAATCATGAAAACCATCACAAAAATTGTTGTTCAGCAAATATTAATGAATTCATATAAGTTAGAAATATAGCATTGACAAGTAAATTAAAACAAAGTACAATATGTGAAGTACTTTTTCAAGACTTCCTTGTGTTCTTGTCTGTCTTGCTTGGACTTTCTTTTGATCTGTTCTACTCAGAAACTGCTGGATTAATGGATATTAACTATATAAATATTAAAACGCTACACAGAAGACAAAAATATTTATCCTATTCACGATTAGGGTTTATCCTACAGATAAGAAATTTTATATATAACTACCATTACTGGAAACAGTTTAAGGGGGGGGAGGTCCAGTAAAATTCTTAGAAATTATGCTAATTATTAAATCTTTAGGTTTTCAAAGAATATTTTGTTCCATCCAATTCATCAGCCAGATTATAACAATAATGATCAGTTGAAAGGCATCTGCAGTTCTTGTAGTGATAGATTTGAGTTTCCTCCCTTAATACATAATACTTCTTTAATCATTTTTGAACATGTATATATTCCTTTGTGTATGTGAACAATACCATGTCTTTTACAAATTAGCTAATTTTAGACAAACTAGGTATTAGGGTAAAACCAGGTTTCCTTTTTACCAAGTTTTTGGTATAAAGAGAAGGTTGCATGTGATAGATTTGAGTTATCTCCCCTAGTACATATGGCTGTTATCTAACCAGATGAAATGTTATTACATAAATATTCTATATCATGTACATGTACATGTATTTACATAGATATATGGGGGTAATTATATTTAATACTGTGTTAAAAATCAAAAGTTCAGGATATCAAGGCACAGGTAGGTTTTCAGTGATTACCAGTGGCAAATTAACCTGTACCTCAAAATGAGTTGGATAGTTGTCCTTAAAAACATGGTGCACTACTCATGCTTCTTTTATCACAGATGCATAGTGTTTTAGCAAGATTATTAAATACAGGAAAATTTAATATCATGCATGTTATAAAGCACTGTCAACAAGTATGCCCAAAATGACAACAAATTAACAAAAACCATCCATCAAAATATTTGAAATGGACATGTATTATTATTAACCGTTGAAATAAATTAAGAGGATCTCATCTAAAATTTTAGCTGGAGGTTGACATAAGACAAACTAAGATAGGTTTATCAAAAGAGATGATTGATCAAGATCTCCACGTAGTTAACTCTCACAAACATTTAGGTGTAATAATTTCAGATAATGGCCAATGGAATGATCATATTGATTACATTGTTAAAAAAACTTATAACAGATTAAATATTATGAGAAAATCTAGAACATTCCTTGATAGATACACTTTAGAAAAAATGTATATTTCTTTTATAAGACCTTTAATGGAGTACTCTGATGTTATATGGGATAATCAAAAACAAAATTTAATAAATAAATTAGAGAATATTCAATTAGATGCAGCAAGAATAGTAACTGGGAGGACCAGATTAACATCACATGGCAGCTTGTATGAAGAAACAAAATGGGAGAAACTAAAAGATAGAAGAAATATTCACAAGCTTGTTCTCTTTCATAAAATGAATTACAATAAAACACCCCAATATTTAGCTGAATTAATTCCAAAAACTGTAGGTACTCGACATATTCATAATACTAGACAAATAAACAATATTGTTAATATAAACTGTCGAACTAGCCTTTATTCTGAATACTTTCTGCCCTCAACTGTAAAAGCATGGAATGAATTACCACTTCCCACCCGTAATTTGGAATCGCTAAATTCATTTAAATCTCTTATCAACACTAAAAACACTAAAGTTCCAGCCCATTATTATGTTGGATGTAGGTTAGGTCAGATATTACATGCAAGACTACGTATGAATTGTAGTGCCTTAAATGCACACCTCTTTATTAGAAACCTTGTTGAATCGCCAAATTGCAACTGTGGAATAACTGAAACTGTATCTCATTTCTTATTAGATTGTCCGCATCACACGACTCTAAGACAACAACTTTTCTTCTCACTTTTGGACATTCCCGAAACAATTTCACTGAATCTACTTATTTTTGGCTCAGTTAATCTAAATGATGAAGAAAACAAGGCAGTATTTAAATCAGTCCAAACCTTTATCATAAGAAGTAAAAGATTTACACACTGACATGCTCAAATAATATGTTTCACCTTTTCAATCTTATTCAATCTCTTTGTATTATTATTTTCAAGTAAATTGTGTAGTTTTCAACTACATGCTTACATACTTTTTTTTTTCTTCCTCTTTGTATAAATAATTCTCACAAGTTTAAAATTTAAATCAGCATGCATATATATTTGTTTGTGATATTTGTATGTTTTTCATAGGAAACAGATTTAAAAAAAGCATTTGCTTGTTTCTGAATCCTATTATAGAATTGCTATTGTTCTGTTTATATATGTCAGTTATACCAATAAAATATGTTTATACCAAAAGAGATGAAAGTGACACACTAGAAAATTAATTTTTGAACGGAAAATAAATATTATTAATAATTTGTGTTCATGTGCAGAAGACCATACTATTTTAATAGAATAGGTTAATTTATTGTTTTTTTTAGTAAAGATATATAAAAAAAAAGAAGGGAAAATCCAATAAATTGTGGCCAGTCATGGAGATAGAAGGTCATTTATAAGGCATACTAATTTATCTTCAAGTGCCATAAACTTGTAGATGTAATTTATGATAAGACTTCTATTTTTGATATATAATCAAAAACATTCAATACCACAATATTATAATTAATGTGATAAAAAAAAAAATTTTTTTAAATTGTGGTCATCAATCAAAGTGATGATTATAGGACATTAATGTTAAATGTGTTCATCCCCCTGGCAACAGATTTAATTACCATGGTTCTGCTCAAGTGTAAAATGAATGGTGTCTAGATGATATCTCTGTCTTCCCTGTAGGCCTATTGTAACATGTATGGGAGGAATTTAATGTTCTCATTAATTGTCCTCACTCTGTTTTCCATATGTGGTTATAATTGCTTTTTGAGGTGGTTTGGAGTTAATTCATTTTTGAGAAATAAATGATTGATGTAGCTTTTCTTCGATGAACTTTATATTGAAATTGTAGTTAGCAGTTACACTTTTTAAAGCTTTCTAAGTTGTAGGAAAATCCTATACATGTAGTGCTAAAATACATTTGGTTTTTAACAAATTTTTATATTAAATGCAAGAATAAATGTTGCAAAATTTACAAGACAAAATCAATAGACCTTGTTGCACGTTCCTGCTTTGATTCTAAAATTATTTTTTTTATATCTTTTTTATACAAGTTATCTCCCTTATAACAAGCAAATTCCTACCCGATCTATCAACAGCAATGGAAATGACAATGAATTTGAGTACATGTGTACCAGTATTATTTTCTCGTCATTTCTACCGGTAGATAGAATCTTTTAAAAATTCAGAGGATTATTTTGCAGCAAATAGAAAATTCACAAGTTGTTGCAAAATTAAAATTATGGGACTAATATATGTTATTTTAATTGACCTTTGCATGAAAAGGGACACTTTTTCCTCCTATAAAAATGTGTAAAACATATACATTGTATACCTTTAGAATAAGTCAGAAATGAGCAAATGATCTATTGTGTTCTTTTTTATAAAACATATGTACATGCATTCAAGAAATTACTTTTTTTTATCTTATGTAATTGTACATTGAGGAAGTTATCCTTTCCCTTATTACCTATTATTTCAAAATTATTTAATAAGTATTGATCAATTTAAAAGTGTTTACTATTATTGCTGTGGTCCATTATTTCTAGGATTTCATATTGATTTACTCAGTATGAAATCATTCCTCAGAATAACAAAATTTATTGATGTAACTTTTAATCAGGTTGAACAAAGGGAGAGCAGCAGGTATATTTACACAAATTGTATACTAGTTATATAAGAGGATAAATTCAAACCAACATTTAAATAGCTAAATAGCCACAATATTTGTTGAACATTTCAAAGGGACTTTTAAGGGGAACATTTTTAACAAAGATAACTGTTGAAGAGATTCAGTATTATGTAGAAATTTGCCATTGAAATGTATTTTTGAAACAAGAAAGAATCGATATCAATTACAACAGATTGCTAGAGACATTAAGATTCAGATCAATAAAATTATATAATATAGAAATAACTGTAACAAAACATCACAAATTATCAGAAAAAATCAAATTTACATAATCATTAACTTTTTGAAACAATAATAATTCAATAATGGTCATGATGATATAATGAAACATGTGTAGTCATTTATAATTAAAAGACAATGACTAATGTGTTTATCATGACTAATTTATACTCCCTTAGGAGCCCCAAATCTTAGTAACAAATCAGGGATCAATAAAATCCACTTATCTTAACTGGCGGACTTTTCAAACTACAAACAAGATATAGATCAGATTGTTTTATGTTTGTTTACATGCTACTGATTGGTCATTCTAGTGGAAAACTTGATCAAATTTTATAATTATGAGTTCTGTGATTCATTAAAACATGTAAATTGGAATTAGAGTTAGAGAAACTGTTCTAGAATTGTGAGGAAAAAAATGAGTTCCAGCAATTCTTTTCGTTCTACCTTAAAAAAGCTCAGGAGAAGCTTAAGAGGGGTGAGTGTTTGTACTTTGACATCAATTTTTTTTTCAGGTTAATTCTTTGGCAGACATAATGTTTAGGGTGTAAAATGTACATTAATGACTGGTTATATTTTATAACATAATAAAAATGTCATAATTTTTATAAAATATGGAAGTTTTGAATTGTTTATGATAATCTGTCAAAATAAGTTAAAAAAAAATAATGAAACTAATTTAAAATATTTATGGAATTGTAATTAAAGTCAAATTAAAAAAAGGTAGAATGTTAACTGCATCAAACTGAATAGAATAATTTTTTAAAATACATTTTTATATATTAATATATTTCCATATTTTTCTGAGGGACCATTGTGATCATATGGTAGTTGAATTTACAACTACCTATGCAATCAGTGGCTATCACCTCTAACTTGTGAGTTCGAATCCCGCTCAAGCGAGGTGTACTTGATACAACATTATGTGATCTAAGTTTGTCAGTAACTTTGTCAGACATAATGTTTAGAGTGTAAAATATTCGTTAATGACTGCTTGTATTTTACAACATAATAAAAATGTCATCATTTTATAAAATATGGAAGTTTTGAATTGTTTATGATAATCTGTCAAAATAAGTTAAAAAAAAATAATGAAATTATAATTTTAAATATTTATGGAATTGTAATTAAAGTCAAATTAAAAAAAGGTAGAATGTTAACTGCATCAAACTGAATAGAATAATTTTTAAAAATATATTTATATTAATATATTACCATATTTTTCTGATACAATTGAGGTTGAAAACAGTGCCTATCACCACTAACCTTGTGAGTTTGAATCCCGTTCAGGCAAGGTGTACTTGATACAACATTATGTGATAGTTTGTCAGGGACTTGCGACAAGTTGGTGGTTTTCTCTGGGTACTCCAGTTCCCTCCACCAATAAAACTGACCGCCACCATATAGCTGAAATATTATTGAAAGTGACATTAAACATCATAATCCTAACCCATTTTTGAGGTTGAGACTTACTTAAAAAGAAATGACCATTAATAACCTACAATATAAAGCATCAATTATTGAAGTCCCTCAAGGTACATTAGATCAGTTATAGTGGTCAAAGGATTGTATGGCCTCTCTAGTTCAATTTAAAAAGTGACTGCCACAAATTTAAGAAGAAAGGATTTGTATTTAAATGAATATGAATGAATGCATCTGAAATTATAGTAAAAAAAAGTGAAGGGATAAAAAATGGAAAACAAAAAAATACTACACAGTCAGAATAATTCCAATATCCAATCGAAAAATTTTGAAGAAAGAGACAAAATTGATAGTGATTTTTCTGCTATTCTTCATATCCTTTTAACTGGTTAAATGTAGACCTGTAAGGCAACAACCATTTTCTTATCTGGGGGGGCCTGGGATTTTCATTGTGCTTGTAATTTTTTTTCAGAACCTTCCTCATTCAAAATATTGTTTTCTCATGAGAAGGAAAGCAAAAATTTTGTTTCCTATCATGTGGAACAGAAATACATTTTTCCATAAAAAAATTGTTTAGCCGGTAACAGCATAAATTTTTTGTTCAGCTACAATGAAAAATCTATAAAAAAAATTCGGTCAGCTAGGGCATTAAAATATTTTTTTCAAAATCATGGTTTTTTATAGAAAAAGTACATATTTTGAGAATTACACATTTCCCTGAAACTACATAAGATAGAAACTTAATACGTGGCATGGGTGGAGATGCCAATGTGAAGTTGTGCATTCAGCATTTTTTATCCCCGGGGCTCGGCCCCACCCCGCTGGGGAATGTTTTAAAAATGTGACCGAGATCCCCACCCTAAACCATACATGTATATATTTATGATCAGGGTGACTAGGCAAATTAATTGCATTATAGCTCAGGCCCCAGGGTCATACCCCACCCCCTACCTGAAGTGAACTTTTTAATGATTGCGATCCCCACCCCTAAACCATATATATTTATGATCAGGGTGACTAGGCAAATTAAATGCCTTATAGCTCAGGCCCCAGGGGGGTCATACACCATCCCCTACCTGAAGTGAACTTTTTAATGGTTGAGATCCCCACTCTTAAACCATATATATTTATGATCAGGGTGACTAGGCAAATTAATTGCATTATAGCTCAGGCCCCAGGGGGGTCATACCCCATCCCCTACCTGAAGTGAACTTTTTAATGGTTGAGATCTCCACCCCTAAACCATATATATTTATGATCACAAGACCAAATGNCTACCTGAAGTGAACTTTTTAATGGTTGAGATCCCCACCCCTAAACCATATATATTTATGATCAGAGTGACTAGGCAAATTAAATGCCTTATAGCTCAGGCCCCGGGGGTGTCATACCCCATCCCCTACCTGAAATGAACTTATTAATGGTTGAGATCCCCACCCTTAAACCATATATATTTATGACCAGGATAACTAGGCAAATTAAATGCCTTATAGCTCAGGCCCCGGGGGATCATACCCCACCCCCTACCTGAAGTGAACTTTTTAATGGTTGAGATCCCCACCCCTAAACCATATATATTTATGATCACAAGACCAAATGATTTTGACTTGCAACTCGGCTGTTGCATCTCTGATGCTTTCTCGATTTTTCTAAATTTGACATCAATTATGGTTTTTTGTAGCAGTGCCTGACAAATATTATCTGTACCTTTTTTCTAAATTTGACATCAATTAAGGGTTTTTGTAGCAGTGCCTTACAAATATATTGTACTTTTTTCGTCTAATTTTGATATCAATTAGGTTTTTTTTTTTGTAGCCGTGCCTTAGAAATATCTGTACTTTTTTAATTGTGACATCAATTAGAGGTTGTTTTTTTTAAGCTGTGCATAGAAATATCTGTACTTTTTTTCTTCTAATTTTGACATCAATTAGGTTTTTTTTGTTTATGAAATAAGCAGCTGTTGATTGTTGATAAAAGTCTATCTTCTGTTTTACTTATTATCTTGTGTCACGATTCTATAATTCTAGTAGTCTTGAAGAGAATAACAGATCTGGCAGGATCTGATATGGTTAAAGTTTTAAGGCGTTTGATGTATTTTGTGCTGATTCCGTTGTCAATTTCAGTTTTGACCCAAAAGTTCAAGGCAAAAAGATGTAAAAATTTCATAGTTTCTCTCATATTACATGCAAAATCTGAATATTGCTAAGACGTTTTGAAACACTATTTCTTTCAAAGTTATGGAAAATTGTGCTTTGTAAGTCATAATCATGGGCGTTTTTAGAGAAGTGTTATGCAAGTTTATCATCAAGACATGTACACAACAATAGTCTTCATCTATATAACTTCCTGCTCTCATTAGATATATTTTTCTAACGTTTTACAATTTTCAAGATGCACATGATATAGTAGTCCCCCCTTATAAGGTCCCTCTAACCAAATACCATCCCTCTTATCAAGCCATATTTCAGATGTACTGAAATAATAAAATACCACTACCCGTATTGTCTACCTCAAGAGAAGTTGTCCCTTTTTTATTGCTGATTGGATGGTCTTACAAGAGGGGAACCATTGTATTCTACCTGAAGAGAGGCCATCCCTCTTTTAAGGCCACTTTTTCATTGCCGTAGGGATGGCTTTACAAGAGGGGAACCATTGTATTCTACCTGAAGAGAGGCCATCCCTCTTTTAAGGCCACTTTTTCATTGCCGTAGGGATGGTTTTACAAGAGAGGAACCATTGTATTCTACCTGAAGAGAGGCCATCCCTCTTTTAAGGCCACTTTTTCATTGCCGTAGGGATGGTTTTACAAGAGAGGAACCATTGTATTCTACCTGAAGAGAGGCCATCCCTCTTTTAAGGCCACTTTTTCATTGCCGTAGGGATGGT
>MJUT01054511.1:293840-347075 GCA_002080005.1 Gigantidas platifrons
AAGAGAGGCCATCCCTCTTTTAAGGCCACTTTTTCATTGCCGTAGGGATGGTCTTACAAGGGAGGAACCATTGTATTCTACCTGAAGAGAGGCCATCCCTCTTTTAAGGCCACTTTTTCATTGCCGTAGGGATGGTCTTACAAGAGGGGAACCCACTCAATTTCCATTATCAGTCATTTTACAGATGAGAGGAGAATCTTTAAACATAATTTCCATTGTTTTTATCATTGGACACTGAGAAATTAACTAATATGAATTTTAATGTTAACAAGAAAATTTATGGGTTGTTCCTTTAACCATTGAATGTTAAATCAAAGACCAATATATTTGTTTGAACTTCTACTCCCCATTAAATCACATTATAATTGAAATTTAAATTACAAAAGAACAAAAATCCACATAATTACCACAAAAATAGAAATATCAGAAGACTTAAACTGAAAACTCATTCAAGGGTAAAATAGGATAATTTCCAGTGGAAACTGATCTGGCTGAAGTCACCCATTAAAAGGATCAATATGTATGTCCCTCCTCTAGGATTATATCTTTTATTTGTTAAATTGTTTTGATAGTTATCATAAGGACTCCTACATTTGACCAACAATCTTTTCATTGAATCTATTTTTCAAGTACAGTGTTGTGTTTGTCCAATCCTTATTCTTATTTGTTGAAAAAACACTTTAAATTTAAGAAAAATAAAATAAGACTGTTGTCTTGTAAGATTTGAAAGGTATTTTTCTTTATCAGTGTACCCTTTGTAATGTTTTCTTGTTTTGAAATAAAACAGTTGATAAAACCGCCCTCTGAAGTTTTGTTTTTTTGGCCTTCTTTCAAATCTTATTTTTTTTTAAATTGTAGTAACAGTATTATGTTAAGATCAGGCTGACGCCTGATGATCTGGTATGATCAACTGATATGCTAAAGATCAATGTATAATATTTTGGGCTTTGTGTTAATATAGTCACAAGACAAAAACAAATCCTTACTGACATCCTTGTGTAATTTTCTGTACTTGTAACCCATTATAAACATAAACACAACAGGTTTTTTAGTATAAGGTTTTGGCGATGTTCCTGTAGTTATTTCTTGTGTTGTCCCAGTAAAAACAAATCATTACTGACAACATTGTATAATTTTCTGTACAGATAAACATAAACACAACACATTTTCTAGGATAAGGTTGACAGGTTGTGGTGATGTTCCTAACTTATTTCTTCTCTTGTTTTAGTCTAGTATTGTGGTACCCCTCTTTATATAAAGTTCTGTCTTAATTAATGACTCTCAGTTCTATAAGGTCTCTGGTTGTTGTTGCTGTGGTATGGTAGTTCCTATGCAATCAGTATCTATCACTACTAAAGTTGTGTATTAAAGATTTCTACTAGAAGTCAGATGTGTATTTTATGTAACTTTCTGAATGTCAGTGACCAGCACTAGGTCAGTGGCTTCCACTTCCACAATGTATCACTTAAAATGTGGAAGTGATATCACTTACAGCTCTGTATATCATAAATATTTAAATCTACTCTCATCATTTTGAAGATTGTACTTTCCAATTAACACAATTTATTCCTTATGTAGATAAATTAAGTAAGACATGTCTGTGTTGTGATGCCCGTTACGATTTCCACATAAAAATGATGTTCGATTCGTCTTTACCTCCAGTTGTTTGTAGGAGGGTTCATGTCTTATTTACATTATTTGTGTTTGTTGGCATATAGTATGTCCAACACATATTGTGTTGTGTTTTTGTTTTTGTTTTGTTTGTCTTGTATACCCTATGTGGCCAGTTTTTCTGGATTGTCCATTTTTGATTGCCTTTTTGGTTTTCTCTAATGTTTATTTAGCTTGGATGGTGGACATTTTTTATCATGCATCAGTAACAGGTTGTTTTTTTTTGTGTGGAGTATTAAGAAAGTTTGATTCAGTATCATATTGTTCTGCCAACAGCTGTGGAACTGTAGCCTTAACAATCGTTTTTTCTTTTTTATAGTCAAAGAAAATAAACCAACTGTTATTAGTAAGAGCTACAGTTCCACAGCTAAGAAATGCCCATTAATATTCTCTGTTGATCGATGAAATTTAATTTTAAATGATTCAGTGTTAATTTCATCTCATGATCTCATGGCTTTCCTGTAGTAGGACTTAATGGAATAATTGATTCTCATTTGTATTGAGCTAAATTTAATTTGATATTGAACAGAATGAATATTAACAAAGTTACGATTTGTTTTTCTGTTGTGGTGTTTGAATAAAAGGATGTAGTATTTTGCTCTGAGACATTTTGATAAATTTTATGAGATATTTTTGTTTTTTGTGGTAAACAGTGATAAATTAGTAACAATTTTGACATTTTGTTATGAAAGTGTTGTTCTTGATATTTCATGATGCAACAGTTAGAAGCCGAATCTGTCCATGTTTGTTTATCATTTGTTCATATATTGCTGTTGGAGATCCAGTTATCAAGAGGGGAGGGTTGGGATCCCATTAATCGATTTAACCCAGCCAGATTTTTGTGCCTGTCCCAAGGCAACATCATATAAACATGGGTTTTTTTTATGTTCAATTGTTTGAGGTCAGAGGAGATTGTTGGTTTTGTCGTTATTTGTGGAATTTTTTACAATCACTGTTTAAACTTTCTTTTCATACCTAATTAATGTTGCTGAAAAGTTGATGGTGATATTTTGCATGAATTAGTTATAAAATTTCATAAGGTAATTTGCCATAAAACTGTGATGGTGATGAATTTCTTTAAATTAAGCTTGTGATAAATGGATAATAATAATAATAATAATAATAATATTTTCATTAACCAATCAAGGGCCCTCGAGGGGCAACAAGCTAAACTACAAATACAAATATAAAGGGGAAAGAGTTGTTTGATTGATAGATATGATATAACTAAAAGTACATATGGATATACAGTAGACATTATATATATACGTGATGCCCATATATTTTAAGATTCCCTGTAAACTTTAGACACCTACTTAGGAAATATACTACTTGACATGGTAATCTCTCAAGTATATATGCCATTAGTCTTGCCAACTATGGATTTAATCCTTGTACAAACTTACACGTTACTGATTTTAGTAAGGAAACTTCTATAAGTATGTATTTTATCTGATGGCAAATTTATTCTGTAATGATTTTTCTTTACTTTTAAGATATACTTTATATGTTTTCTTAATCTTTTGACAAATTTACATAGCGTTCAATACAGGACTATAGCCAGTTTATTTACCAATCAAACATTGAATTGATTAACATATCAATGGTATACCAGTATGAAATTAAAGGGTAGTCACCTTACTATTAAATAGATCTCTGTATAGTAGTAGGGAATTCTTTTATATAAACATGTAGGAAAATCTTGATGAATATCTATAAAGTTTTATTAAGGGTGAAGAATAGAAATAACTTCTCACTATACCCCCTTACAATTGTAATTGAATGTTTGATCATGGGAGTATTATAGTATCTATATAAAACCGCTGTGGTTTGATCATATACAGGCAAGCTATAGGTTGTAAAATTTAATGTCTGTAGAGTTATTTGATGACAGTTTTAAGTTGTTCCCATGAAAATTAAATGGTTAGATCCCAGGTATTCTAAGGTAAATTTACAGGTATGCTATTGTCAATTTTTTTATTGACTGATACCTTATAATTTAAAAATAAACATAAATGTTATAAAAAAAATATTGAATTTATAAATAGCATCCTGTCTTGACCTGTTCTATTTGCCTGGTGCATGTGTTGAGACAGTGTCTGTCATATCTGTTTTCAACAATTACTCACAACATAAGAAATTCTGTAATATACATTTAACAAGGGTCTTAAGACATAAACAGCTTCAGATGAAGTGTATTTCATACATCTGTAATCAAAGTGGAACAAGTTTGCTTTTTTACTTTCCTTTGAATTCTGTATATAAAAAAAAACAGCTAATGAAAATTTATTTTACATTGCCATGCTTCCCATATGGTTGCAATTTTCAATATTTGCAGTTTTCTGTCATTCAGGAACTAATTGGTCTTTTGGTGTAATAATCTTCTCTCAACATAGAGAGGGTAGGGAAACTAGTGATGTATCTGTATTTACAATTACTACTCAGTTTAGACATTTTTTAAGCCGATGTTGTTTCATGTTCAAGATGAAATTAAAAGTTCAAAGTTTTATGAAATAGAGATTTGTCAACAAATTGTAATTAAGTTGATAACAGATATTATTTATTGAAGTGAGTCTAGACTTTGCCTTTCATCCTGCTCCTACCTTAGTTTTATGTTGAGAGAACTAATATCACAGCTTACTTGTATAAAGAGTTGTCTTGAATGACTGTTCTAGCTATATATATATGTGATGAGAGAAATTGTTAAACATTATTCTCATTGTTAAAATTGTATTCCATTTTTTCCTAACAATACAAGTTCATGGTGTACACTAATAAACAATTTATATGCTGTATGTGATGTCACTTATTGTCAAACAAACATGTGATATTCTATTATATACTAGTAGTTTTGGTAGAGTTATCTCCCTTGTAAAAAAATGTATATAAATTAATTCAAAATTGCTACTTTGCTTGCAAGATGACTCTGGTTCCTATATTGTTAATTATTTAGTTTTAGATACTTAATTGTTTAATAAACAAATCAGAAATGGTCTATCATTATTAAACCAAATCAGAAATGGTCTATCATTATTAAACCAAATCAGAAATGGTCTATCATTATTAAACCAATCAGAAATGGTCTATCATTATTAAACCAACAGCCTCAAAATAACTTTACTTCTTGGGAAAAAAAAGAAAAACAGGCACAAACATAATGTATTTTATTGCATTACTTAAAAAGAACATTTCTAACACTATATTTAGACAAACAAACCATCAAAGGATATATTTTGTTGTGTTACAACTTGAATTTCAGTACCAAAGTGTAAATAATGTATTCTACATATAGCACAGACAGATGCTTAAGCATGTTAAAATTGGTGATAGCAAATTAATGTGGATCCGACCTACTTTGCATAAAGCTTCTTTTGAAAAGAAACTGGAGGATTTACAGTAGCTCAAGTGACCTTCATTTGACCTTTCATGATCCATCTACTTGAAAACTAAGTTTTACTAGCCTAGTATACTGTGAAAATGGCTTTATACAAGACATGGTCTCTTGGTAGAGGGACATAGCAAGAAGTAGGCTACTTTATTCAAATAAGAAAGAGATTATACAGATTAATTCATATTTTCACCTGACAACCCATATGATTAAGGTCAGATAAGAATCAGGAATGTATTTTTCTTATCACTAGATTTTACATAAGCAAAAGAAATGATTTTTTAAGTATTAAGTAAATATATGTTTTATTTGTATCTAGGGTGTAGTTGACGTTCTTTACTATTTTAGTTATAATGATATAAAGTTGTTTTATAAGAGACAAATAAGTGAAGGTTTGTGTTTTATTTCATTACAGAAATATATATCATATATCACATGGTTTATCCACAATATAAATCAGGAAAAATTGTCACTTTGTAATTTAATTACAAGCTTAAAGTTAATGACACACAATGGATTGAATTTAAATTTTCAATAAAATGTTCACTTTTATCAAAATTGTTTATTTAACGGTGTGAATGATTCATCTTTGGAACATTGGACAATTGGGAATTGATGTGTATCAAATAACAGGTTAAAATTCCAACGGTTAATCCTGAATTAACTCTGCTTCAATGCAGGGTCCCATGTAACAATTTGCCCATTCTCACCCATAAGAAGACAATAGTTAGGTAAAGTCTGTTTCAATTTTGTGGTTCCATTCTATCATATTGAAAATAGGGTTTATAAAGTCTTGAATGGTTTTCCGTCAATACATTCATATTATTCTCATTTAAAAATGCATTGCCGAATGTTTATGACCCCCCTCCCCCCACTGTTTAAAGAATGTTTTTTTTATGTATATTAAAATATACAAGAACATGTAATATATCAAACCTATAGATTATTACCTATCATTTAAACTTTGTTGATGATCTTTATCTTTTATTGAAACAGACTATAAATCATAGGAATGTTAAAGAAATATATTGGATAAAAATATTTGTTACCTGTAGTAGCAGGCATCATTTTTACCTGTGCCATACCTATATTAGCATATCTGGATAGTATCAGCTGTCAGTCTGTCATCAGTGTATGTGACAAAACAGATCATCTGTGACACCTATGATCAGTATTGTTTGACAGATGTACAAAATGATTGGAATAGATAATTTACAATAGCATATTATTTTTACCTTGGGAATATACTAGCAATATGGATGAGTAAGTTTTATTAATCTGCATTATAGATTCTTTATACCTTTCGTTATACATTTTGTACATGGGTTTTTTTTAAATGCTGTACATTTTTTTTTTTTTTTTAAATATTTCTGAATGCAATATTTTAAAATTTGTAGTCTTATAATATTTTTAAATATTTTAATAGAAATTGTTTGAAACATTTCATTGTTGGTATCACTGAAGCATGGTACTGACAAGACTTCCATAGCTAGTTTATTTGTATATGGTACTTAGATATTGATGTAAACAAACATGAGAGACTATCCAACTTTTACACTTGGAACACAAATTATAATATTTCTCTATTTTCTTTAGGGATAAAGTACCTTAACAGTATTCTTAGGATTTATAGGATTTCTTATGAATATTTTATCAAAAAAGTAATAAACTATTAAGATCTTACATTTTTTTTTATCACCCCCCCCCCTCTTTACAGTGAATTATTTTGTTAAAAAATAAATAATAAAAGACAATTATACAATTATAATTTTATACAAATGCACAGTTTTTGTAAAACATAGGTTTTCTTCAACCTACATTGTATCTAGTTGAGAGTTTCCATGGAGTCAACAACATGAGAAATAACTGAGTTATATAAATACCATAGTACACTCATACTACTTTTAACTTCCAACCATTTTAAGCTCATGTCATAGTCGAACTAAGACAACTTTTCAAACGTCTCAGTACACTAAATGACATCTCAGCAGTAGCGCCTGCTACTGGCATGCTTAACAAAACACATAATATTGTATCCATAGAAGGATAGAGAACTGGATTTACAGAATATAGGATGGTAAAAAAAACAGGGCATATGAGAGGAGGGTTCAGACGGTACATCAGTACGGGGCCCGGAAAGCTACGAAAGGGCCTGTGAATCTCTGAAGGGCCCCATAGCCTTAGTCATTGACGTTTTATTTTTATTTTTTCATTATTTTTTGGTATTTTCAACTCAAATACAGTTTTGAGAGAGAAGTTTCAGACCCCAAAGCAGTATTGTTCCACCTTGCAAAATTTCTCTTGGAGGCCCTGTTGCAGGTATATGTACATGTACATCATCATAATTCTTTTTTCACAACCTATAATAAAATGAAAAAAAAGTATCACATCGTCGGAAAAGTTCCTAAAATTCAATAGAAAAATCGTTAGAAATAGGCAAATTCGATATCCCTAACACACATATATATGACCGCACACTTTCCTTAGTACAGGTACTTCAGTAAAAAGTGACTAGTTGGATTATAACTTGCCATTGTCTTAAGAAATACCAATATAGCCACATCTCCTCTGAACTGTCGATCGAGAAAAAAGTCATAATATACTAGACAGGTAGCATGTGCATCGTACTTGATAAATTCGCAATTAATATTTTGAATGTACAATAGCGACTTCCGCCCAACATGAAAACAGTACAGATTGATTTACTTGATAAATCATCCCAGCCCCCTCTCCCCAATGTAAGAAAAATAGAAATAGCCTTATGTGATTTAAATACGTACTAACTGCATGATGCTGTTTGATAAAGACCTTTAACTAGAACAGGAACAAATGAACACCTGAATGAAATAGTGTTGTAATTAAAGATCATGTATACGTGATATAGAAGTTTGAAAAAATTTCAATGTTTATTATAAAAGAGGTTGAAACAAGTCACATTTGATATCAATTCGGTTGTATTTCACTTTGACGATTTCAATTACGAAAGACGGACCGCAACCAGGATAAAATGAACACCTGAATGAAATAGTATACCGTTGAGCTTTATATCTAGTGGATAAATGGATAAAAATAGTTTTAAAAATGTAGAATTCGTTCTAGCAGAGCCATGTACTGGTAACATGTTGAGGTTTATATCCATGGACTTTTTTAGCCATACACAAACATCTAACAATATCCTGTTTGTGGTCATGTTGGGCAACGTCGTTAATCTTTTACTGTCAAATAGACATTTAAATATATGGATAACAGATCTCAGTGGTGCACTTGGTTTTTAACATTTCAAGAGTTGGTAGGCTCGTCGCTGATTGGTTGGTTAAAAATAAGACCCATGTCATGACATGGCTGACAAAAGATCCAGCTAACATATTACCTTAATTAGATAGCTTCTATTTCACATCTTATTTGTTAAATGCAGTTTTAAAAGAAAATTTTCGGTTGAGTAAGGAGAACAAAGTTTAGTGTTAAAGTATGGAGAGCAAAGTTGACTCATCTCTTATTCTAATAAGTGTGTAGAGTTCAAGTAGGAGTTATTCTAGTTAAAAACCCATCCGATCGCATGGATACAAGTATTCAAATGATCATTATCAATATTTGATTAAATCTCTGGTGTTGGAGAAAAAAATGAGATCTTGTTTGTTATTTAAATACATGTTTGACATTGATCAAGTATAGATATTCCTGCCAAAATTATCTAAAAATCCCATCAGTTTGGACATGGAACATTTGAAATGGTATTTAATCTTTGTTGAAAATTTTGGAATAATATAAGAAATAAGTTTTAGTGTCAAAATTTATATTCTACAGTTTATTTTGAATATTTTTGTTTAGAATTTTAATTATAGATATTTACAGCATTTTATGTACATGTATAGTATACATGTACATGTATTTACTTATAGGGTTAGGGTTATGGTGTTTAACACCATTCTCAACATTATCCCAGTTATATCTTGGCGGACAGTTTCGTTGGTGGAGGAAATGGCAGAAAACTAACTGCCACAAGTTGCTGAAGAACTTTATCACATAATGTTGTATCGAGTACATCTCACCTGAGTGGGATTTCGAAGTCACAATGTTAGTGGTGATAGGCACTGATTGTACAGGTAGTTATAAATCCAACTACCATACGATCACGACCACAATGGCCCTTATATTTACTTATACATGTAGGAAACATTATCTGTAAAGTATATTTCAAATTATTCTGTTTTATTTCAGTCCTCAAGAAGTCAACCAGCAATTGGATTGAAACAGACCTCAAAGTCAAGAGTAAGTATTTTCACACTCAATTTTCTTTTTATCTGTGCAAACAAAATGAATGGCAAGTGTTGAAAATTAATCAAAGTATGTGTTTGGATATTGAATTCAACCAGGGAAGCAGTAAAAATCTATCTCACAATATCAAGAATGGATAGTTCAAATTTGAGAAAAAAAATACAAAGTTGTAAGTTATTGCTACAAAAAAAAAATTCCAATATCCCATGTTAAATATTTGTTCTGATAGATGTCAGATAACAGTCCTATCAGGCTATATTTTCTCTTTAAGGTTTGATAAGCACTTTTTTTTCCATGATTGGGAAGAAAACTGTACTAAACCGTATTAATTATTTAAATGGTATTAAATTTCTGAACAAATGAACAGTAGCAGATGAAGAGAGAATTAAATGATGATATACCCTAACATAAGCCATAATACTTCCTGATCCCTTAGCTGTAAATGAACAACAAAGGTTGTAAGACTTGTGACATGTGAGGTGTCATTTAACATAGGAACATTACTACATGTGCTACATTTATTTTACTGACAAATCTGTATCTAGAAGAAGTAAATGGGAAAAAGTCAGGTGTAGTTTTTTTTTTTTTTTTTTTTGTAATTTTTATTTTTTACAGACAATACTGAACAATTACACAACAACAAGACAAAATATACTGGCAAATTATAAGATAACCTTACAGAAAAGATTAAAGGAGTCAGGTGTAGTTTACCATAGCTGATTGTGACTACCCTGTTTAGACCCTGTGATTTACTTGGTCCCAATTTGTTTTTCTGATCTTTTGACTATGAGTGATGAACCTGGTGAAGGTTTACCCAGAAACTTGTCGGGCACACCAAGTCTGATACAGTCAAACCTACCTTACAGGGCACTCCTTATATAACAAATCTGATACAGTCAAACCTACCTTACAGGGCACTCCTTCTATAACAAATCTGATACAGTCAAACCTATCTTACAGGGCACTCCTTATATAACAAATCTGATACAGTCAAACCTACCTTACAGGGCACTCCTTATATAACAAATCATTGTTTATGAAGGGCACCTCTATATAACAAATCATTGTTTATGAAGGGTACCTCTATATAACAAATCACTGTTTATGAAGGGCACCTCTATACAGCAAATCATTGTTTATGAAGGGTACCTCTATATAACAAATCATTGTTTATGAAGGGTACCTCTATATAACAAATCATTGTTTATGAAGGGCACCTCTATATAACAAATCATTGTTTATGAAGGGCACCTCTATACAGCAAATCATTGTTTATGAAGGGTACCTCTATATAACAAATCACTGTTTATGAAGGGCACCTCTATAAAAATCACTGTTTATGAATGGCACCTGTAAAGACGTAGGATATCGGAATTGTCGGTTGGCCAATACGTAATAAAACAAACATCAGTAAAATT
This sequence comes from Gigantidas platifrons, assembly GCA_002080005.1. Classification (NCBI taxonomy): domain Eukaryota; kingdom Metazoa; phylum Mollusca; class Bivalvia; order Mytilida; family Modiolidae; genus Gigantidas; species Gigantidas platifrons. The sequence continues at coordinate 304,593 of MJUT01054511.1, forward strand.
AAATAATTTACTAGAAAAAAAGAATAAGCAAAAAATGTATATGCATAAAACAATCATAATTCTTGACACCAAATATAAACAAAAATAATTCAAACAAAAATACAAAACATGCACAAAATGAAATAAAATGCACACAAAATAATAATAGAAATCAACAATCAATTTCAAATTTGCATACTTTCAGTTCAGTTCACTGTCAAAAAGAAAATTGTTCAAATGAAACCAGATTTAATGTTCTTGGTTGTTGAGCAGATAATAAAATAAATAACGATATGCTTGCAATGTTATATACACTTCAAACTAAGTTCTGATTTAACAAAAATAAAAATAAAAATTATGAACTCTCACTTCCGATACACAACTGTTGACNAGCAAATCATTGTTTATGAAGGGTACCTCTATATAACAAATCACTGTTTATGAAGGGCACCTCTATATAAAAATCACTGTTTATGAAGGGCACCTCTTATAACAAATCATTGTTTATGAAGGGCACCTCTATATAGCAAATCATTGTTTATGAAGGGCACCTCTATATAGCAAATCATTGTTTATGAAGAGCACCTCTATATAGCAAATCACTGTTTATGAAGGGCACCTCTATATAAAAATCACTGTTTATGAAGGGCACCTCTATATAACAAATCACTGTTTATGAAGGGCACCTCTATATAAAAAATCACTGTTTATGACGGGCACCTCTATATAACAAATCACTGTTTATGAAGGGCACCTCTATATAACAAATCACTGTTTATGAAGGGCACCTCTATATAACAAATAACTCTTATAAAAGACATCCTCATTTTTATCATTAATGAATAGTGAATATAAATTTAACCTGTATATAAAGGGCACATTTTCAGGTTCTTTATACACAGGTTTGAATGTACCTATGTTTTTATAGGAAAATATTATTTTCTGTTGGCAATTAAAAATTTTCTGACCTCTTATATCTTAGTTTGAAATGCAACTCAAATGAAATAGTTAATTTTATTTTAAGCACAATTGTGTAAGTAAAAGTGCTTGTTTTATTTAGGTAAAGAATTGTTGACTGTCAGATGATTTTCTACCTTTCGTCACATGTGTAATGTCAAATCGGTGTCATCTCACTTAGCCAACATTCGTTATTTTATATAGGTACAGGTATCAGTGCCATTTCCATCTTAATCACTAATTTGTTTTGATCATAATCCTCAAATATTAAAAAAAAAAACAACTTTGTGATTATAGTAAATGCCTTGTTATTAGATATATCTATTTTGTATAAAATAACCAGTCCAGTTTAACTTATTGTATGTCAAAGATAATAGAAATTAGAAATAAGATCACACAAGTTATAAGATCAATGTATACAGGCTAAATTCATATGAAATATCCTATAAAAACAAAGTACAATATTTTTTGCGAAATTAGAGGTGGTCGCTAAGGAATATCCATCCAAGTTATATGATCAATGTATACAGGCTAAGGCCAAGAAAAAAAAATACATGTGTTTCCGCTAACATGCTATAAAATATTAGGGTTGGTAGGTAGGAAAAAGATTTTATTTTTTAAAATATTTTTAGCTAGTTTCTACAGGGGACACATTCTGACTGCTTGTTCAAAAATGGCCAAAAAACTTTAGGGTAGGCACAAAAAATGGTTTGGTAGGGTTAGCAGAAACACATGTAAATATCCTATAAAAAAATAAAGTACAATATTTTTTGGCTGAATTAGAGGTGGTCGCTTTAAGGAATATCCTTCTATATTTTATAATACCAGGTAATTTGAAGTACCTGTAAGTCATATGAGAATTTAAAGTTAAATTTGTCACCATTTTCATTTTTATCTCTTTACAAGTTAAGTGGGTATTAGCCTCTATAAAGCTCACTAGGGGAGATAATCCATGTCATTCAGATATCAGATAATTATTAACTTTTAAGTATATATAAGATGGGATAATCATTGATTGACCTCCTTAAGATTATTAGAACCCATAGGGTTGCTGGGCTGGAAACATGGACAACTGGATACTGATAGCTAGGTGGAGTGTTTTAATGTATGGTACGAGACGTCAGTCTGTGTTTGTCTGCTAGTGCTAGTCTACATAATTGTCATTTTTCTGCCATATCTTCTAACCAAGTGAGAAGAAATACACTGTTGTGCTTTTGTCAGCATTTTAAAACTTGCAATATTCAATTTTAAATACAATTTCACAGGGGCATGGGAAATTTATCATACAACATATATTTAAGAAAAATCCCAAAGCCACTGTGCAAAATTCCATTTGTTTGTTGAGAAGTATTTTCACATCATAGTTTCTCAGAATTTACTAACAGGACATGGAACCTACTGTTTTAGAACCCTGTTGTAGCTCAGCCTCATTACTATTTTACTATCTGGACAACTGAATTGATTGATTTTTAATATTTAGAAATAAACAGTTTTATTATGACAGAATTCATGAATGATAAATATTAGTAAAAAACTGAGCTATTCAAGTATATTCAAATAATACTTTTTATTTCCCTTGTTTGATTGTCATCTATGATGTAACACCACTTTTTCAGAAATTATTATAAATATAATTTTCCCATCTACCGAACAGTTTCATATTCAGGGGGTTTCGTCCTTTTTTTGGTCTCATTTATTTTTGTGTCATGTTAGAAAGTCATCAAAATGTCATGTCATCAAGTCAAATTTTAGATTTTTTAATAAACAAAATTCTTAATTGTCACAAATGGATTATATAACTGTCATAGTATATTTGTACCTTTTTCTATTCAAGGTGTACAAAAGGTAGTCTGTAGTTTTTTTACCTATAAATTATATAACTGTCAAGATATACATCTGTGAAATCTTAGACCTGTTTCTCAGTGAACCAAGGTATGGCAACTGTCAGTTAGAATTATGACTATCAATATGGATTAAGATATTACATACTGAGACTAATTATCTGATGTACCTGTTGAGGTTTACCTGTGATAGTTTGAACTATAGCATTGTTCTTCATATCAAAGTGTCTTTTTTAAATAGACAAATTACCTACATGTGTACTTGAGACTTTAATATAGTTGATTATGTCATCTGTCAAAATATTTAAAAATTACAACAAAAAATATTATTGAGACTACTTAGAAAAATGAATGTTTGTCAAATGGGGGTAAATCTTGTGATCTAATAGTTCTTTTCCTTTGTCATGTTATTTATAATTGTTATAAGACATTTTTTAACATACATAATAACCCTACCCATCAAAATACCTTGTTATTTGTTTTTTCTATAGATTTATAAACATTTAGAGAGTTATTACTTAACCACAAATTCTTTCCACTTTTCTCAATAATTTGTAGTAAATAGAAGCTCTTGTCAAAATACATGATATTATTTGCTATTATTATTATTATTGATTAATTGAGGTAAATGAACTTCCTATTTTTAGTAAAATAAACTTATTTTGTCTTCTTTCTTTGTTTTTTTTGTAATTAGAAAATCGGAAGTAAAAATGTGTTATTCTGACCTTGTGTTTTTTATGGTGTTGTGTTTTTTCTACATGTTGGGTTTTTATAAACTACCCACAATCAAGTTGATGAACTCTTTATTTATATCTCAGTAACAACCTTGGTATTTATTTTAGAATTAGTTTGTTTTTGAAAGATAATATGAGAGAGATAATAAAGATTTGTAGAGAAAGGTGCATTAAGTTCAAGTGAAAAAATTACACTGGTGCCTGTGTTCTGGCAGCAAATTGGGCAGAAAATTTAGTTTAAAGACACTGATTTGTAATTACTGAAACAGAAGATATTTAAATTCTCCAGTTTCAAAACATTCAAAATTGGATAATTGTCAAAGGGTGTGTTAGATTCAAATTTCATGATGATAATTTTATTTAAGGTGTATTTGATTTGTCTTTCATCCTTTAACACATCAAAAGGAAACAGAAGAGATATCATGTGTTTTATCAAACATATTTATTTTACATCTAGGCAGATTGCCATTCAAATATAGATACTGGCACGGTTTGCATTTCAGAAGGAAAATTTATTTCACAATACAGAAATATCATGATAAAGACAAGCCATCATTATCATTGTGAGAAATTGAATGAAATTTTTCTGTGGCTGGTGAACAATTTACACAATGCTATTAAAGAATGTCCAAAGTTTAGTTTTTGATGTTTTGTATAAATTGCTACATGGTCTTTGGTACTTTTGAAAATTAAAGATATTGCATTTGTGCTGTTTAATTTCCTTACAAAAAGGGAAAATATACACATACATAACTGTTGATTTAAATAAATATTTTTTCTGCAAAGAAATCTACTTTGATTGACCTTATAATGTTCTATTGGGTACATTTGTATTTGTTTATCGAAGTTAATAGTAATATTTTAGTTTAATTTATTTTAAGTCAAATTTTCCATCATGATGAAATTTTATTTCTTTCAATCTAAAATCATATTGTGTTAAATTATTATTTGTCTTAATCCAGAATCATATTTACTTATTTAATTTTTACCTTATAATGTACAATTTTAATTGATAATTGATTTTTAAATGCCTGTTTCCTTTTAAACATTTTGTAACTGTTTTGTATGTATACATGTATTTTACTTGTAAAGCGCTTAGAGTAATTTTTAATTATATAATGCGCTATATAAATGTTGTATAATAATAATAATCAAGGATTTATATAGTAGGGCTTATCCTTGGGTACATTCAATTTGACTTGTGGCACATTCTTAGATTTTTATCTCAAATTTACTGCTAACCATTCAAAAAGATCTTCTTTTTTTAGCCATATTTGGTCTCCTTTTCTTACTGATCAAGGAAATTATTACACAATACACATGACATGCCTTATTAAGGAGTTAGCAAGAGTGTACTTTAGTAAAATGTTCCATTGGTTTGTTTTTATTACTTCCTGCTTTGGTATAATTATCTATCTTTTAAGAGAATAAATCAATGTCTTTGACACTCTTGATTTAAATAAATATTTTTTCTGCAAAGAAATCTACTTTGATTGACCTTATAATGTTCTATTGGGTACATCAAGGATTTATATAGTAACTGAAACTGAAATAGTCAAAGAAACTGAAATTTTCTCAATAATAAAATTATTTACACATTATTGAGAAAAAATGTTTTATGTGGATGAATTTGTCATAGATTATGAAAGAAGTTACACGGGTCACCACGGGTGGTTAGTTATCTATTTTATGGGGAGGTGTCAGAATTATAGGGGGCTGATTGAGAGAATGTGTGAATTTGATTATTAGCTATTTTTATCATGGGGGAGTCTCAGAATTATAGGTATTTATAATAACAGGTGGTAATTGAGACAATGTGTGAATGTGATTACTGTGGGGGGAGGGGGGGGTGTCTATTTATTATTTGTATCATGTGAAGTCCCAGAATTGTGGGTATAATTTTAAGGTTTATAATAGAAGGTCAGAGACTTGGAGGTCAAGATGTTTGTGACCAATCTGTGGAATCATAAGTCATTGAATAATTAAGTCTGTGACTCAATAATGTTATGATTATTGAAGCTTCTGATGTTGAATCATTGATTACTAGGTAAGCTTTAAATTTTTATATGTAAATTCAATATACTATATCTATAAGTAAATCAAATGCCCACAGAGAGAAATCAACATTAGACATACATAATTTATATACTAGTAGTAAACAAGATAAAGACTCAAAAGTAAAAACAAAATCAAAAACAAACAAATAGACATCCATTACTAATGTAAATCAATATTCTGTAATGTCTGCTGTACATCAGGGGAAAGTAGATTTACTGTCGGTCTTTAACGATTGTAGATATGTTTTCAATGTGAACAGTTAAATCTCTCCTTTAAATGACTGCTAAAGTGGAGTTTATTAGGAGCTCATATAATGGGACAGGAGATGCTAACCAATGTTGAGCTCCTACTCTGGTCTTGCTCCCCCAATTTTTTGGAGTGCATGTTGTACAGGCTAATGTTCTGTTATTTTAGTTGACTTTTGTGTTTGTAATGTTGTTTTGTTGCTGGATCATCCCCTTTGACAGGAAATTCCTTCTGACTTGGTTAGGAACACTGCCTTTATACTGTCATTTCGTATCTGGATTGATTCTATATCAGGAATTTCTTCATATTTGGAAACACTTCATTTATACTGTCATTTTGTACCTGAATTTATTCTATAACAGGAATTTCTTCATATTTGGGAACACTTCATTTATACTGTCATTTTGTACCTGAATTTATTCTATAACAGGAATTTCTTCATATTTGGGAACACTTCATTTATACTGTCATTTTGTTTCTGATTTGTTTCGTTTAACAGCAAATTCCTTCTGATTTGGTTGGAAACCTTGCCTTTATACTGTCATTTTGTATCTGAATTTCCTTCTGACTTAGTTGGGTACTCAGTGTCTGTACTGTTGTCTTGTATGTGGATCGTACCTATAATGGAAAATTAATTCCTTCTGACTCTGGGGATTTACCCTGCTGCTTCATCAAATTATTCCACAATAAGAGATTGTTTTGATCTCTGAAATACAGGTTTAAAATAAGCAGTGCTTATAACCTGAATAATGACATTTGTTCCTAATTTTAAAAAAATGAATAGTAAATTAATGATTTACTTAGTAAACTATTTGTGATAAGCTTGCCAGAAGTTATATTTCTTCACCAACAGCTGCTGAAACATCCCTAGTCAGTCAAGATATGGTACCTTCCACTTTCAAATGTGGAATCTTCCAGCATTTTTCCCTCCCCCTCAGTGAAAAACATTGGAATAGTTTTGTGATTAAATGGAATACTTACTAAAGCTAATATGACCCAGAAAAAAATTGTTTAATACGGGAATAAGATAATCTGTTTTTGAGGAAAAAATATTAATTTAGATCAAGGTAAGTCTATATATTTATAATATGCTTGTATGTATGTGTTTACATAAAGTCTTACTGATTGATTATATATACTCTATATAGTAGGTTGTATCATCTGGGAAGAATTAATAAAACATGTTTTCTAGTTCTATAAATTGTTGGAAGTCATCATGGCTTTATTCAAAACAGAACTTCTAATTTTAACATAGTGCTAATTTGTGTGTACAAAAACCCCAAAATAATCCAAAATTTAAAACTTTTTAAATTTCATATATCATAGAATTTTGAATTAGCTCAGTGCATTTTCTTTCATCGGATTAAACAATCTCAGAAAAGATCCACTTTGGTCATTTATAAAGATGGTAATTAAAACCAGATCTTAAGGCAGAGATGGGTAAATTAGATTATAGGTTATTAAGGTAGATATACCATCTGTTTATTTCTCTTTTGATGTCTACCTTTGTTTATTTATTTGTTTACACAATAATCACTCCAGGTGAGAGTCATACCTGGTTATTATCTTACCCAATCAATAGATCTCTATAAATTACCTAACAAATTTATTAACTATTTATGCAAATATATATTTACCAATGAAAAGACAGGACTTGTGTATTTAAATTTATTAGACGGAAATTTGTTTTGAAATTAGGTATCTTCCTAATGGCCTGTTCTTTTGTTGTGGGGTATATATTTTTAGTGATATTTCCTTGAAACCAGATATATATTTATATATATTTGTTTCGGGTAAACAGGATATAGAACCGATCATTTTGTATGTAAGTAAATTAAACAATTTTTTTTTACAGAAAATCAATTTAAATTAATTCAGAAATTGAACAGCTTAATCATATAATAATTTATGTGCTAGACTGTATACCCTAATATTGCAGGATTAGTATCTTCCAAGAAACACATTTTGATTAAATAACATTCTGCCAATTACTATTTTTTGTATATCATATACCAAGTTAGGGAATATTGTTTGTTGTTTTATGTAGAAAGAAATATTCTATTAATACTATACAGAAATAGATGGCTTGATATTAAATCCAGGGAGAATAGTAATAAGATCATTTTTCCTTTATGAAGAGCAATGTTATTACTAGCCTAGTCAGTGTTTTCTCATATTTGAATAGATTTGGTCTTCACACAAATCAATTGGAGCAAATGTCTAACTGTCTGAAGCCAATATATTTAGTTTTGTGTTTAGAAACAGTGATAAGTTTGTATTTGGTAAGTGAGAACCAGAATTTAATCAAAACCGAAAAAAAACGAAACATAAATTTATTTTTGTCTTTTAAATCAATTTAAAACAACTTTATCTATGCGAATTGTCTGCAATCATTGTTATTGTTTTGTTTTTGTATTTTCAGCCGACAATATTTGGAACAGTTGCCAAAGAAACCCCAAGGAAGAAAGAGCATCGACTGGTAAGTTTTTTTTGTACCAATGACACACTTGTTTGATGTTAAAGATGACAACACTTCAACATTGGCTAACATCTTTATTGGTTAAGAAGAGTGAAGTGTTTTATTTTGGATATAACCCAATATTACTTGTTTAGTAGGTACATCATTGGTTTAGTACATTATATTATCTTGGATAACATTCAAGGTTATATGTTTTTATCAAAAGGAAGCAATACAGCCTCAGATTGATGGGAAAAGGTCACAAGGATGTGTTGGTTTGGATAAGACTCAAAATTATATTTTTAGTTTGATGCAATTAAATGTATGTCATCTTCAATTACTTTTAGAAAATATAACTGTTTCCAAGGACGTAAATACAGTCCTTGCTCTTTCTGATGGTTTTGAGTCGCTGCTTCGGTTTTATTGTATGTCTTTATCATCACTTTCAACAATTTTTCAGTTATAATGTGACTAGCAATTATAAAGGAGGGGGACCTGGACAGTAATAATAAACTGACCAAGGCTGGGGATTTTCCTTGGATAGGTTTCAGAAAACTTAACATTTGAGATGGGTGTCAGGGCATGAACAAACTGACCAGTTAAACCACCAGTCTTGGGTAGGTTTCAGAAACCTTAACCTTTGAGATGGGTGTCAGGGCATGAAAAACTGACCAGTTAAACCACCAGTCTTGGGTGGTTTCAGAAAACTTAACATTTGAGATGGGTGTCAGGGCATGAACAAACTGACCAGTTAAACCACCAGTCTTGGGTAGGTTTCAGAAACCTTAACCTTTGAGATGGGTGTCAGGGCATGAACAAACTGACCAGTTAAACCACCAGTCTTGGGTGGTTTCAGAAACCTTGACCTTTGAGATGGGTGTCAGGACATGAACAAACTGACCAGTTTAACCACCAGTCTTGGGTAGGTTTCAGAAACCTTAACCTTTGAGACAGAGATGGGTCCGATTACTTTCAATGTACGGTAATTGATTAAATTACAATTACTTTACCAAATGTACGATTAAATTAAATTAATGATTACAGCATTTCTGAAAGTAATTGATTAAATTAATGATTACATTGGTAAAGTAATCATGATTACATCTGATTACAATGAATTTTAAAATAATTCATAATTATTTGAATGATGTTTAACATGTTAGTTAAGTTATTTGCATTTTTCATAAGGACTTAAGGACTTTATTGGATATGTTTTTAAAGTAGAACTTCAAACTTCACCAATTTAATCAATCACATAGATTTATAACATATATACAATGTAACATGTACAATTTGACAATTTGGAACTTTATGAACCATTGCACTTGATCATCATCAATCGTTGAAATGTTTTAAATTTAAGTCTACATCTGTCAGGTCACTGTACACATGTAGCTTAAAATCATGATATGAATTCACTTTGCATTTTTGCCAGTCTTGATCAAAATTTAGCCAAGGACACTTGCAATGAGAGAATAAAATTTTATATACCCTTGAGTTTGTACTTGTTTATTAAAACATATCAGTATGGGTTCTTTGATAGTTCTCACAAACTTTTTTTTCATTAGAATATTTTTTGTTGGCATTGTATCCATATTTTGTGAAATTGTGATATCTTATAAAATTGAGAAAGAAAAAAACACCATTTACAAGAAGCATACTCATTAGATATGAATACTAAAATAACTCTTTTTGGACATAATATATTAATATATTATCCATAGACACAATTTTAGATTTATTTCCATTGTAATCAGAATGTAATCAAAAAGTAATCACGATTACAGGATATTTTGAAAAGTAATTGATTAAATTAAATTACATGTAATCAGATTTTGGGATGATTAATGAATACAATGATTACTCGAAAAAATGTAATCGATTACAGCTGATTAATGATAACAATTACAATTACCCCATCTCTGATTTGAGATGGGTGTCAGGGCATGAACAAACTGACCAGTTAAACCACCAGTCTTGGGTAGGTTTCAGAAACCTTAACCTTTGAGATGGGTGTCAGGACATGAACAAACTGACCAGTTAAACCACCAGTCTTGGGTAGGTTTCAGAAACCTTAACCTTTGAGATGGGTGTCAGGGCATGAACTCAGGTTTGTGGTGTTAAACTTGTGATAAGAAGTCAAGAACCATGACCAGTCAGCCACCAAGGCCCCCTTTTTAAAATTTGGTTTTGGTCAATAATCCTTTACCTCAGTCACTTGAATTTTAAGTCAAATGGATCCCTTGGTAGACTTGAAAATTCAGAAAATATGCAACATTTTTTTAATATGCACACAATACATTTGATGCATGTACATTGTGTTCTGCTGTATATAATATCCTCATGTTGCACAATTTGTGTCCAAGTGTCCTTGAATGAACTTGTAAAGGTGATTTCAATTTGGTATTGTGTCAGTGGGGTACTATATATATGATCACCATCTGTTGTTTACTTGTACATATTTGACACCTTACAATCATTTTTCCAATTACATCTGGACTGGGGGTAAAATCTAACTCAGTAGTATATATAGAGATGATGAGCCAGATCGGTCTGTTTTTTGGTTGTCACTCATGTTTTTTTTAAATTAGGCTTTTGGTAAAATTTTAATTAGGTCAGTCACAGGTTACTAATTATAATGTGAATCTTAATACCCTTTAAGGTCAGAAGTGGCCATAAAAAAATACCCCGGCTGCATATGGTCACAGTTTGGGGAAAAAACCTGCTTTGCACCTCAGAGAAGGACACATGTTAATTGGGATGACATGATATATTATTATACCTCATATATTAATTACCGTAAATAGATTAATTTGATTGGGCAATGGGTAAAAACCAGAACACGTGATCACACAGGACAAAAATCATATTCCGTGAAATAAATATCATATTCCACCACTTCGGAAGCCTAGCGGGTTTTCCCGTCAGAGTTATCGTTCTTTGACAGGAAAACGTCAGGTGCACTCGGAACGTATCACTTGCACGCGACCGTTACAATTTGTTGTTGATGTGGTTTTTAAATGTCTGAGACAACAGTCTGGACTTAAAATATGTTTGCCAGCAGTATTTTACATGTGTATGTGTTTTCTTGGTTTCATTCGGTATAATAAAACATTTATCGCATGTGGGTTCAGGAAATATGAAGATTTATTCACCCTCGAGCATCATATTCCCTTCGGGCGTTGCCCTCAGGGAATATGATCCTCTTGTGTGAATAAATTTTCATATTTCCCTCACCAACATGCAATAAATGTATAATATGATACCTTAATCCCTTGTTGATATGTCTGGATTAATTTTATCACAGGTGGATTTTTTTGTTAAGTAGTGTAATCAGTAATTAAGGAAAAAATCGAAAATCAACATTATACCTAAATTTGAAGAGGTTTAATTATCTTTACCTGTATTGTGTTTTAATAGCTTAATTTTTCAAACTTATCAATCACAAAAGTTCTAACCAACAAAGGAAACTAGCCTTATTTTATTTTTTTTTAATATCGTCCAAAGAATTTATTTGTAGGAACTTTAGAAATAGCTAGCTTTTCACAGTGAGTGGAATTAATTTTATGTTTTCTGACAATGTATGTATATTACGTTTATGTCAGAAAGCCCAAAACAACTGCCAAATTGTCTAAATATAGCTGAAACAAGGGTTGTTCTAGTCGGTTTTGATGGTGACCTCTATGACTGTTGACATCTGCGCTTATACTGTTACTGTTTCTTATAGTTGCTCAACATGAATCAGATACCAGAAAAACTATTATCTTTGGCTGTGACTATCTATAGGAAATATTCATCTAGTCAATTCAATTTGACTGTCCAAATAGGACCAGTGCAGGGTACTAATTTTATTTTTCCTTTCAATTTTAATTTTAATAAAAAAAAAATTCCATGTCTAAATAAGATCAAAGGTTGTTGACATACATGAACATGAATGAAATTTTTTGTCTGTTGGTTTTTTTTTTTAATGATGTATACCTAAGGCCAATTTTGTAGGGAACCTCACCATTCCCCATTTACAAGCAACATGCACAGCCACTTCTGGAACAAAATAGTATCATTCTTAAAATTGTGTATTAACATATAATAAACACAAATTAACTTCTGTGAAAACTCACTTTTATTCACAAAGCCATAAAGCTTTTCTAAGGCATTGTGAGAAAGTTGCTTGACATTTTGAAACAACGTAAAAGACATGTCCTTGGTTTAACCATTAAAAGTAAAGAGGCAACAGGAAAGAACTGTACATCATTGTCAACGCCTTCCGTTAACTGACGGTTCTTAATGTGAATGGTCGATAATGTTCAAAATCGTTAGTACCGGTAGTTGTAGCAGGCGAGATTAATTAGGTTTTTACCTGTTATTAGACTTTTGAATATAAAACGATTATTATATAGAACAGATCCAAATATGGAGATAAATCTTGCATACTTTCTGCAACAATTACCGGTAGGTTTCTTAAATATTTATTTCAGACGCTATTAAATTAAAGTTTAATGGTAATTTGATTATGGTCGTGAAATTAACTTTGACATCAATGAAAATCTAAAAGTGGAAGCATTAATTCTGTAAACTGAGACATTTTTAACTGCAGATCAATACTTGAACGATTTACAAAAGCTTTGATTTTTCAAATGCTGGATTTTATAAAAAAAAATCAATACAATGTTGCATAATTATAAATGTCTCACTGATTTTGAATGTCATATCCTGTAGATTCAAAATGCAGGTACTAAGACTGCAACAATTCATTGTCTATGATATTGCAATGCTATATTGCATTCTGGGTTCCGAATATTGATATTTTTGGAGAATAGCAATTCTTTCCTTTCAAAGTCGGAGTAAGTATACGTATATTGTCAGAAAATGTATAATTTGTGAGCTTTTCTTTCCTCTTTCGAGGCGAGTACGAATAATTTATTTTGTTTACTGACAATGTACTTTTTTTGTACATATATTGTATTTTTATTGCAATGTTATGTATGCAAAAAAAATGCTAAATTTACATACAAAAGGCAAAACGTTGGACAAATTGATAGAATTTCCTATTGGGCATCTACAGGGTGGTCCAAGTTATGCCGGTGTTTAGATACATAAGACATAGGGTACCAGGGGACTTTCTACTACTAGTAGACATATAAATATATGTACACCTTTATATAGGCAGTAAATGCACTATTTGCAGTTTTAATAAATATACACTGTTCACAGTTCACACAAGATGTATTTAAGTGATGAGGTTATGAAACCAATGTCAAGGGTTTGTATACAAACAAGGGGGGAAAAATGGATAGACAAAAAATCCTAATATAAGAATGTTATTAAATCATAATATATATTATGACACTTATTTTCTATCGAATCAATTTTTAGAGTTTTTCTTCCTTTTGAGGCGATACTTTATTTTGATCCTGTCCATTCATTGGTTAATATAACTGTATATAACATGTGATATTGTTTTAGTATTGGTATGATTCAACCTTTCAAGTGTCACTTCAACATATTGTTTTTAATTTCAGGGGATTTTACATCACCAATTTTTTTTTATAATTAATGAAAAATTTCCGTTAAATCTATATTTGTTAAAAATTACCACAGAAATAAAAATAGAATGCATGAATATAAAAATGTTGTTGAATGTATATCTCCTCCAAAGTTTTAACAGCTATTCACTATACAACAAGCACCTGTTGTTTAACTATTCTTGTGGTCAGTAATCCAGATTACCGGTATATATATACAAATATTTCATTGCATGGATTTTTTCTTTGAAACTTACAATGGTTTGTACCTATTAGTAAAATTTAAAAATCCTGTAAAATGTATGTCGCTCTATTGTACCAGCTAATTCTTAATCTAAATATGTACAAAAATGTTACCTTTATTTTTCTATGATCATCATGATGATTTATTGTTATTATTATTTCAGAGTGTTGGGCCACAGATGATAGGCCTCTCTCATATGTTTGATCTGAGACCATCAGGATACGACAGCCAAGTACAGAATCATTACACCGAAGACGAGGTAAGGTTGACCTACATAAGTTTACTAAGGTTCTCCTCCCTCAGACATAGGTGACCTTAGCCGATTTAGACGATCCTGTTTAGGCCCTATGGTTTACTTGCTCCCAAAACTTTTACAATTATTTGGCATTTCAACCTTTCGACTTTGAGCGCACCTGATGAATGGTTATTCCAGAAACGTGTTGTGTGCACAAAAGGTGATATCTATGTTTTTTAATACATTTTGACCCGACATTGATATCGCTCAAAAATCGTTCCACTATTCCGGACTCAATGATAATTTTAACCATTAAATGAAAACAATTTACTGGTGTTCAATAGATTTTTTATGCATATCTCACTAGTTTTCTTTTCATTCAAATACAGGTTTTTAGTTACTATGCACTTGATCATAGATCATCACTGTATCCCTAAAATGTCGGCCGTCGTGGTCATGATTATATGGTAGTTGGATTTACTACTACCTATGCAATTAGTGTCTATCGCCACTACTAAAGTTGTGAGTTTGAATCCTGCTGAAGACAAGGTGTACTCGATACAACAGTATATGATAAAGTTTGTCAGTGACTTACAGCAGGTTGGTGGTTTTCTCCGAGTACTATGGTTTTCTCCACCAATAAAACTGACCGCCATGATATAACTGAAATATTGTTGAAAATGGCATTAAACACCATAACCCTAACCCTGTATCTATAAAATGTCAGACATTTTTACTGTATTACTTCATCTTGAGAATAATTTTTTTTATTTTAAATCAGCTTCTATTTAAATTCAGTTTTAATTTGGGAAAATAATATACTGTATTCTGCTAATTCATTGAATTCTCTGATGGTGAATTTCCTATTTCTTGAGCAAAAAATGTTTGGAAATAAAAAATATTCAACTTGGTCAAAATAGCCAAAAAATACAGAAGATGGTATAGGAACAGCATATATATGGGGTTTCTTGGTTTTTTAACAGTGATCACTATCATCCGTGACTGTGGCAGGAAATGTTTTAAAATTATTAGAAAACTGATTGCTGTTTTTCATTGGTATTCTCGCTCGGTACACTATCAACCATGACTGTTGCAGGAAAAGTTTTAAAATTATTAGAAACCTGATTGCTGTTTTTCATTGGTATTCTCGCTTGGTATACTATCAACCATGACTATTGCAGGAAATGTTTTAAAAATTATTTGAAAATTAATTACTGTTTTTCATTGATATGCTCCCTCGGTTGCATATTGTAAATATTTTTAACATCTTTGTTGATTATTGATTACCTTAGGTAATATGTGGACAAAATTAGAATGATATTTTGATATTTTAGAAACATCCTGGAAATCGTTGTTATTTAAAGCAATTTCCTTCATAAATAACGATTATCAATTTATTAGAGGCGGACATAAATTCTTATTCCCATTAGAAAAATGACTTTCTGTTGAGTAGTGGGTTGGATGGCTTCCTCTCAATAATTGATTCCTTTCACTTCATGGATGAAAAACAAATTAATATCTTTTTTCAAATGTGTTAGATTTCATCAAAACAATTTAATTAGGCCATGATATGTAGATATAATAGAACGTTTGCCAAGTTTTTGAGGATATTTACCAGTGATGAAGTAAACAGTCGACTTTGGAATCTTCCACATCACGTCACGTCAAGTTATATTGTGTTGTGTAAGATATATATATTTATATATATGAAATGATTTGTGCCTATACATATTTAATACATTGATAACAAACTGCTATTGATACCATTTTATTTTGTGATGAAAACATGAACAATTATTCTAGAGAGACTAAATGTCAAGGATTCGGTAAAGTTGATACAATCAGGTGGCATATTAATTTTGTTGTTATGATCAGTTACTGTGATCAGTCATTGCTAGTTCTTCAGAACCATTGATTTGTATTTGTGATACTATACTATAGGATTTCACAGAGATTACAGGATTCCATATTAGTTTCACAAAGTCGTGGTTGTTTTGTAATAGATTTTATTTAAGGAATCTGATTATTTTCCCTCAGGCATTAATATTTGAAGAAGGAAACCTAATGGCTGGTTCATTAGAGGCCTTGATTCAACATCTTGTTCCTACAACAGAATACCATCCAGATGTAAGTACATTCTAGTATCAAATATTACTCTATAATGTGCTTCTACTCTCAGATTTTATAAATGTTTATACCAATTGTAAGTTCTTTCCACAAAAAAAATATTTAACTGTTGAATATCATGGCTGATTTATGTAGATTTTGATAGTCCTTATAAACAACTTTAAATAAACTGTGTATATAGCCTTCCAGTCTGTGCCAAACTGGATTATTAATTTACTTTATCCTGTGCTGGTTCTATTTGAGCAGTCAAATTATATTGACTGGATAAATTTTGTTATATACGGTCACTGACCAAAATATAGCATTTCTGGTATCTGATTCCTGTTTAGCAACAGAAAGGAACGCTTACAATATAAGCGCTGACATCATAGATGATGCCTTTGAAAATGTTTAGTAGAAGCTTATTTCAAATATATCCTTATGAGAAAAAACTGTCTAATAAGAAGATTAGCAACGAACCATTTATATGGATGTAGATGATTTGTGAGGGAATAATATGTGCCAGATCTATCTGTTTTACTGATTGATTGTCAGTTTGGTGCCAGTAAGATTGTTTTTCCACTATCAGAACTGTGGATATTTAACACAAAATGAATACCATGGTTATTTGAAGAAAATCTTGGCATTTTGTTAACAGTACAAAGTAATATTTACCATTGGTAAAAAAAACCTACTTAAGTAATTGATTTACCAGTTTGAAAGCCTCCTCACATTTTTGTATTGATGAATTTTCCATATGTTACAGACTAGAGTTAATTGACATTTGATAGTCAAATGAGAGGTTATTACTAAGGGCTTCATATTGATTGGTATAATTGATCCTTGAAGGCTTCAATTATATCTTGTTATAATTTATTGATAAACAAGGCAACTTATCTACTCACTACCAATATGAACCAGATCTATACCAGTTATGGCAGGGAACAGCTGGTTTCTACTTTCAGTTTTGTCCAGTGTACTAAATCTCATGTAACAGCTGGTTTCTACTTTCAGTTTTGTCCAGTGAAATAATTTGCTTGTAACAGCTGATTTTTACTTTCGGTTTTGACTAATGAAATAAGTTACATATATAAGAATACAATTTTATTTCTTGTTGTTTTTTTTTTTCAGAGAACCTATGTATTTGCCTTTCTTTTGAGTTCAAGACTGTACATTAAACCACATGTTCTTCTTAAGGAAGTGTGCCAGGTCAGTCAAATAAGATAATTAATATAGTGTACATTTACATATGTTAACTGTGATGCTATTAATAGTCAAATTAATGGACAAAGCTGTGGTCAAAGACATCAATTTACCAGTAATATTAGCCTATCCTTTCCTACAATAAGACATACCAGATGCTAAATAATTTACTGTGGACTTTCCACAGTGTGTGCTACATTGACACAGAATATATTAATAGTCAAATTAATGCACAACAGCACCAATTTAGCAGTAATATTAGCCTATCCTTACCAATAATAAGACATACCAGATGCCAAAGAATTTACTATGGACTTTCCGCAGTGTGTCTTACATTAACAAAGAATATACATGTTGTATATATGAATGAAACATAGATGACAAATGAAGGGTCAGCAGATTATTGTGGGAAGATTTAATTACTATCAGATTCATATTCTATTATAGTAATTAAAAAAACTGGTGTTTGGCTAAATTTCAGGCAAGCCTTTAGCCACATTTATTATTGTAGCTAACATCAAATTATAGTAGCAACTTCCCATGAAAACCACCTTATTACAACAAGTATAGTAGACTATCTACACATTACAGAATTGATTCTGAGATAATATGTTTGTATACATTTTTATAGAAGTTATTGCCCTTTAATGTGGGCAAAATGGCCACTTTTTATAGTACGATGGAAATAACATACATGTTATTTGAAATCTGTGCAAAATTTTAATGTTTTATCAACTTGTGAATTTTCTGTTTGCAATAAAATTATCTTCTGTTTTTTTTTGCAAGGTTCAAATATCTACCAATTATAAGAAAATTCTTTGTCCTTTTTCTTACTCTTGCATGGAGCAGGTACCATTTTGCATAAGGGACATAACTTCTTTAAAAAGCATATCTTTTTGGAATCAGTGTGCAATTGGTTATTAGATACCTATACTTGTATACTTTTCTAGTTTTAATGCACAGTACATCACAATATATTTAGTGGTTAAACTTACATTAACCACTTGTTTTAAACTTTTTCACAATTGTCTACAAAACAAATTAATTTACACCAATAAAACTACATCTTGACAGTTACAAACATTAAAATACTACAGTGATTTTGTCTAATTTTGATTACTATCCCAAAAGCTTTTAAAAATAATTTTATGAAATTATAATAGCATTTTTCCTCCTATAGATTTGTGTATTCCAACAAAATTTGGCTGAAGATAAAGTCAAGAAGGAACAACTTGGGACATTTGGTCCAAATATATTACAGCTATTAGGGTAAGTTCTATAATGGATTCCTTTAAATTAATACCCAAAGTAAAAGAAAATTATGACGATTATGAAATTGATTATTGAGAAAGGATAGGGATGGAAATAAATATGAGAGACTATACAACTTTACTCTTCGACACACAAATTAAAGACACACAAAATAACGTGTGCTTTTAATGCTGTCCTAAGAATGCATTTATATATTTCTTATATAAACAAATGCACATGCTCATAAACAACTCCAGTGTGTTTATTTCTTTTTATTTAAATTCTACATTTTTATGCTGTGTGCTTCCTAATGTTATTTATCAAATTAATGGTTTTATTTATTTCTTATACTGACAAATTATGTTTTCTCTAAGAGATATCATTATATTGAAACTGTGTGTGTTAGTTTACATAAGCTTCATAGAACAGATAGAAATATAAATTATGTATAATCTGGTTAACCTTGCTTCTAGATTATACTAGATTTCTGAAACTTTACACTTTTAGGGTTGTTTTTTTTTAATTTCTCTGACTGCACATTAATAAATTTGAAAATTGAAACAAATTTAAACATGTATGCTCGATATTTTAATTATCATAATTTTTATGTACAATTCAGGAATTTTTTTTTTTTTAGTATGTCAATTTTTCATATTTTCCAAAAAATATAATTTTAATGTGACTTGCAATAATTAAAATAGCAATTCCACTTAGGATGAAGATCGCCTCACTTTACTTTCTATTTTAATTAAAATAGCAAACCCACTAAAAAAAATTCAATATTTTCCAAAAATATAAATTTAATGTAACTTGCAATAATTAAAATAGCAAATCCACTTAGGATGAAGTTCGCCTCACTTTACTTTCTTTTTACTTTCCCATAATGATAAAATTAGCCAAGTCCCATGATTAGGACAAGTGGAATGTCTATTGTGGGGGTGTTTTAAGCAAGAGAAATTTATTTTTCTGTAAATATATTTATTTTTATCCCGGACACTTGTTTGACAGGAGATAAATACTTGTACACAAGTTGTATTGTCAGTTATATTTATAAGATGATTATCTGATCATGAAGTTTGTGTGGGTTCAGATTTTCACTCTGATTGCTGTAGACTTTGATTAGACTTTCTGTCTTTTATCATGACAATCTCATCTTGTGCTTGTCATAAGTAATAGAGATGTGAAATGCAAGTAGAATGAAGAAAATATTGAACCCATTCCTTGTACTTTTAATGCTAGATTAGACATAGATAGAAAATCAATATAAAGATGTACGACATTGAATATTTTATTAAATTTATGTAAATGTAGAAATAATAGCAGACATACTTTCCCCCGATCACGATCATTCAGAGCATTAATAGATGATATGGAGCATTTTCTACAGTAAAATTTGTGACGCAAAATTGTGTTCGCTTGTGTAATCTTATATTTAATAAAGAAGATTCACCTTTATTTCAGTTCTTTCTGCGTATAATATAAATTCTATATTGTACATTTTTTTTTATCTATATTAATTAACAGAGAACGGACAGAAACGTTTCCCTACGATTTCCGAGATATAAAGAGGATTCACCTTTATATCAGTTATTTCTGCATATAATATAAATTCTATATAGTACATTTTTTTCGATTTATATTAATTAACAGAGAATGGACAGAAATGTTTCCCTATGATTTCCGAGATGACAGGATGATGAAGCAGCTTAAAGAAATCACACAAAGAATTATCAGTATTTATCCAGAACTACAAACAGATGTAGCTAGTCTCACTCATAATTTAATCAACAAGGTAATTAAATGTCTTCAGAGAGCCTGCTACTTGTAAAATCTATTCTGTTTGAAATGATTGATTGATTGATTGATTGATTGATTGGTTGGTATTTAATGCCAACTTTAGCAGTATTTCAGCTATGTTGTGAGTTTTAATTGTAATGAGGAATAAATTGGCAGGCCATTATAAAATGCAATGTAAAGATGTTGCTAGATTCAGAGTATAGTTAAACCTATCTAAACCAAACCTCCTCAGTATTTAGTTTTTACTTAAATTAAAGATTTTCTTCATTGGAAAGTTATAAGTTCAATTTATACAAGATTTCAGTTTATTCAGAGTTCTGTTTAGACAGATTGTACTGTACTGTATCTTTATTACAAAAAGTAAACTCTTTCTAGTTCAATTTTCAGGCTTTATAATATGTTGGCATATGTGTGTTGTAAAATGCATCATTTACATAATGTACTATTAATAAGTCCTTACATATACTATAGACACTAGATAATGTTACCACAAATTCTAACCACAAAGTAGGCTCCTGTCTGCAGTGAACATAGAATTCATTCATAAGACACTACACACATGGATGTTTCTTATCAATAAACAGAGAAGTTCATTCATAAAAAGTTTAAATACAGAACATTTATGTGTATTTTATCTGAATGATGAGTAACATGGGGTGTCCTAAATCTAGGGCAACTGTTAAAACATTATACAGAATGCATAATAAATAAAATTTTAATACATTGTAAGATAATAAGTTGCCCAGAATCAAATTTTAATGTATTGTCAAGTTATAGGTTATCATGGACCACACTGTTACATTATTTAATCATCTGTCTCCTTAATCTGTTGACAAGAATTATCTCCCCTTATGTTGACTTTCAACCTCTCATCATGAATTATCTCCCCTTTATGATTTTTTAAGATTCTTAAAGATGCATCTGGGAAGATAAGGAAGTTGTTATGTAAACAAATTAATTTCAACAGTTCAGCTGTATATTGCTTTTTCTATAGAATCATTAAGGTGAACTCAATCACATGTAATAAACAATTATGATTATATAAGACAGATGTTTCAGGTAATCAAGTGCTGTAAGTGGTTTTTATTGGAAGTTTGGCACTACACTTGATAAGACATTTACTTGAACTCTTTCCAGAGATCATTATGATCAGCACAAACATTTTCAGTTATGTTCAAATTAACTTTGAAAATATTCCAAACTTGCCAACTATTTTGTTTTATATTGATTATTAAGTGTTTTTATAGAAATAGGCAGAAGGAAGCTAATTATAGAGATTAGAAGGCATTACAGTAATGGAATTTTAAAAATATTTTAGGGTATCTGCTGCTATAAATAGTACTTGTTACATTTAAAGGTATGGAAAGCCAATTGCACATTTTTGTCCATTATATTTTACAGTTAACGTCATTGCATAAGTATGAAGAAGAGTTGTCCCAGATTAACACAGAGGCTGTCCGAAAATCTAGTGTACAAGATGTTCCAACAGTAAGTTACTGGAAAATATATTTCTTTGTATAAAAGATGAACAGTTAAAAGTTATAATAAAGAATATTGTTTTGTAATTTTCATTGAAAGGTATAAAATTGAAGGTTTGTCCCTTTATTTTCCTACAATATAAATATTACAACTGTATAAGTAATACAAATGTACACATGAAGTTGTGGATCTTCTGTTACAAACATTTATGTTATATAAATGTCTTAGGCATAGGGGATTGTTACATGTCATAGGGGATACATGTAGTTATCTATGTTACATGTTAGTTATCATCTTTGAGAGTTTCCGTGGTGAATGTCATTTGTTTATCCAATGATCTAATGAGATTACAATTAATGCTATCATGAGACCATATTATTTATTTATATTTTTTTTTTTTTATTTCAGACTGATATCACAGAAATTTGTCCTAATCCTTTAGAATGTGCACAACAACTTACTCAAATAGAATTAGTAAGTACAATCATCAGACACATCAGATTTGTGGCACTTAAGAAGCAACTTTGTGAATAGGAATATTGTAGGATTTTTTCCTGTCCTGTAGGCATTTTATGATCAAATTTGTCAGTGGTTTTCTCCAGGTACTACAGTTTCCTTCACCAATAAAACTGACGATATAAATGAATGTGCACAACAACTTACTCAAATAGAATTAGTAAGTATTTAATCATCAGACACATCAGATTTGTGGCACTTAGGAAGCAACTTTGTGAATGTTTAACATTGTTTTCTATAAACTTTTTCATAATGATATTGTCTAATGACATCATTTCTCATAGGAATATTGTAGGATTTTTTCCTGTCCTGTAGGCATTATGTGATAAAGTTTGTCAGTGACGTGGCATGTCGGTGGTTTTCTCGGTGTACTACAGTTTCCTTCACCAATAAAACTGACAAAATATTTTTGAAAGTGGTGTTAAACACCATAACCCTAACCCTCTGGTCATGTAGGTGTATATCATTTAAGCATATGAATTTTATGTTCCTTCATTTAAATTAAATTTATTATATCTATATATTAAAGCATTTTAAATGATAGCGTTTAACAGATGGCAGTGTGAAGGGTAGTTATAAATTTAAGTTCTAGTCTCATTCATTATGTGGTCCTGACATTATGGTCCCCAATTGTATTCTGAGATAATAGAAGACGGCATACCTAAATGATCAGGTCCTCTTTTTATAACCAACCATTATCTAGATATTATACATCAATCGGTCCATGCCAGTTTTTTTTTGTTTTTTTTTATTATGCATATTGTATGCAGATCTAATTGACCATTTTTGTCATTTCAGGAAAGATTGGGACAAATTGGTCCAGAAGAATTTGTCCAGGCATTTGCTAAAGAAACAGTGAGTTCAGAGGTATGTCATGAAGATTTACACATATATCGGACCTGATTCATGTACTACCTATCCATATTATCACATTTGTCTATTGTATAAATTTCAAGATTAATAAAACCACGTCGGTGGTGTAATAAGTAGCACATGTTCACTTAAAAGTGTGGTAGATCGTTGGTGCGAGCTTCGGTAGGGTCAAAGCAAAGACAATAAAATTGATATTTGCTGCTTTTCCGTTAAGTACACAGCATTAAGGAGTAAGATCAATCTTTGGTTGGTTCAAATCAGAATAATGTTCCCGAGTGGAGTGACATGTCTGTTGTTTCAGTGAGCTAGCACCACAAAAATCCAACTAAGTATGTTGGTGTGGTACAAAGCAGGCTTCATCATCATTTTATGGAAATGTAGCTTGTTCTCGCCATGATGTAGTTGAACAATTGCTCACTTGGCGTTAAACAACAATCACTCACTCACTCAAGATTAATATATTTATCATTCAAGATTTTGATAAGGGAAAAAAACGATGTCAATTTATTACAAATGAGATATTTTTATATTAGATAATATGATTGTAATTTTGATACAAGTGATTTATTATATATATCAAATATTTGTATTCCAGACATCATTCAAAGACCTGAAGAAAACATCTAACTTAGAAGCCTATGTTCAGTGGTTTAATAGATTAAGTTACCTAGTCACAACAGAAATATGTTCGGTAAGGTCTTTATTTCTTTAACATGAAAATATCAAATATGTTGTTAACCAGAACATATAGCTTGATTTAAAATAATTGTTATTTTGTGCCTTTTTACTTAGTTTTTCTTATATTTAACAAAATTGTAAAATTAATTTCAGATTTTATTTTAGAGTCACAAAATTTATTACCTACAAATCCATAAAACCAGAAGCCATCAGAAATTTAACACATTTACTATATTTTATATGTTTGTATCTTTTAGCATTTAAAGAAGAAGAACAGAGTAAAAGTGATAGAATACTTTTTAGATGTGGGAAAGGAGTGCATCAACATTGGAAATTTTAACTCATTAATAGCCATCATTGCTGGTCTCAGCATGAGTCAAGTATCCAGGTTAAAGAAGACGGTGAGTTTCCATTTTCAAAGCTGTCAGAGTTTTGTTTGAATTATCTCCCTTAGTACATTTTTATATACATTGAATTCTGGTTAAATTATCTCCCTTATTATATTTTTATATACATTGAATTCTATTTGCAATGTCTTCGTTAGTGCATTTTTATTTACCCTGAATTCTGTTTTTATTATATCCTTTTAAAATTGATTGATTATTATTTTCTGTTTTTCATTTCAGTGGTCTAAAGTAAATACAACAAAGTTTGAGATTTTGGAACATCAGATGGATCCATCAAACAACTTTGGTTGTTATAGATCGTGTTTGAAGGCAGCAATGTGGAGGTCAGAAGGAGCCAGTAATGAAAGAGAAAAGGTAATACTTGTTTACTATTAGTAATATCAAGTTGTTTGAGACAAAAAAATAGTGTTTTGTGTTATTGACTGTTCCTTTAGGTTAATTATTATTATAATTAAATCCCAATTTAATTGACAAGAATCTTTTGTAATGTAAGAATTACCGAAAACCAATATGGGTTATGGGTTAATGCCAATTTCAAAAATATTTCAATTATTTTGTGGTGTTCAGTTTTTTTAGTAGAGGAACGTGGAGTGTGTAGCGAAACACACTAACCTGATGAAGGCCCAACTTTATCACAAAATGTTGTTTCAGGAACACGATTGAGCTCACAACATAATGGTAATAGGCACTGATTGCATACTGAAAAGTACAGGTAGATGTAAATTGAACTACCAAACATACAATCACAACCATGGTGACCATGTACATGAAATAAAACTTACATACATATGATGAGCTAAAATTATCATGTACAATATAAACATTATTTTCTGTTTTACGTGATTTCTATTTCTCCGTATCGTTACGATTATTTTTATATATTTCAGATTGTCATTCCATTCTTTAGTCTGTTTGTTAAAGACCTTTATTTCACAAATGAAGGCCATTCTAGCAAGTAAGTAATATTTTGTATTATCAAATGTAATATTAAAAAAAAACCAAAAAAAACACTCAAATAATTTTTGTAAAATGTTATTTTGATTTCAATGTTTACATAGACTATTATAAAGAGAGAACTTTTAAATGTGTAAAATATTTTACTTTAAATGTTAGACATCTTAACTTGTATGTGTGTGCCTGAATTACAAGATAAAAATATTAAATGTATTTTAAGACTCATTTTCTTGTTCTCATAATTTTAATAACATGTTTGTATTGTTCTTACAGATTAGAAAATGGAAATATCAATTTTGAAAAGTTCTGGCAGTTAGCAAAACAAATATCAGAATTAGTCACATGGCAACAAGTTCAGGTAAAAATGTTTTGTAATTTACAGGAGATCAGTTCCATATAATACATCAATCTTAAGAAAATTTAAATCAATTAGTTTATGGTGTTTTTTAACATCAACCATTTTATTGCATTAAGTCTTTCCTACATTTTATCTGCATTTTGAAGATTTTCATTTTGTTAGTTACTGTATAATGATAAAATCATTAAAAAAAATCTTTTAAAAATAATAAGTACTCTAGTACATCAATTTTTATTTTAGATAAATTGTTGATGTCTTGTTCAGTAAATATAATTGTACTTCAAATCTCAATTTTATCTCTTATTCTCATTTTAATTTTAGTGTCCATTTAAACAGAAAGCAGATGTTCACCAGTATATTTTAACAAATCCAGTGTTTTCTGAATCAAGTACGTATATCATTGAAATTGTTATTAGTAAAGAAATTTATAAATCTCACATTATCAATTTACTGCAAATTACATTGATTATGTCTGAACAAATATAAATTGCATTGGAGTAATATACAAATATCAGGAGGTGTCAAGTCAGTATTGTCTTCATTGTCTGTTTTCTTTGACAAACCAACCAATTATCCCTTTGGAGAATGTCATAAAAGAACTTCAAAAAGAGTAACTCCTAGTGAACAACAGCTTGATAACGCAGAAATTCCAACTTGAATGATTATCTCCCCTATTACATGTCATCCATCATCTTCTTTTTACATGTGATCGATTATCTCCCCTTTCACATGTGGCAATCAAATATCTGTTCTTAGGCCCATTGTAATGTCTTTTACTATCTAAGAATTTATGGTTCTAATGCTAAATATACCTTAAATACTGCTCACGGTCAATAACTATCATAGAAGTTATAACATCTATATATCTATTAATATTTGACATATGATTGTCCATCCTTCTAATTAATGCAACAAAGCAAATGAAACATTTTTACACTTTTTTGAGATTGTCAAATGTTATGTTATAGTCAAAGTGTTTGGGGGGGTTGTCATGTTCGTGATCGTATGATAGTTAGATTTACAACTACTAATGCAATCAGTCCCTATCACCGCTGATGTTGTGAGTTTGAATCTCGATCAGGGCGAGGTGTACAACATTATATTATAAAGTTTGTCAGCGACTTGCGACAGGTCGGTGGTTTTCTCTGGGTCTTCCTGTTTCCTCCACCAATAAAGCTGACCGCCACGATATAACTGAAATATTGTTGAAAGTGGCATTAAACACCATAAAACAAACAAGCATCAAAGTGTTTGTATTAAGGAACAAAAAGAATGTTGTGGAGATGCTTTTGTATTGTAATTTTATAGGCAACAGTTGATAATTAGAACTCTAATACGTTATTTATTTTTATTTCCAGATTTAAGTTTAGCATCATTTGAATGTGAACCTCCAGCAACAAAGATGGAAAAAGAAAGACACAAACAATTAAAGTAAGTCTATTAAGAAGCAATTTCCATTCAAATTTTAATGACTTTTAATTCATACCTGCAAATGGGAAATGGGTTACAATTATTACTACATTTTTATTAACTATTTGAAGGAGTCAATAATTTTTTTTTATTTTTTTTTTTTTTATAAATTTGAAATGTTAATAGCTGTTTCATTTAATTAATTTTAATTGGTCGATCATGACAAACTAAAATAATAATTGCTTATTTATTAATGTGTATCCTTTGTATATTTCAGATCTAAAGTTGGTATTTCATGACGAAAATGTTCTGATTGTAAATAGTATGGTACCCACTCCTATGTGTTGACTACAGCTAACTGTTTAAGAATGGCGTTGACATTGTACAGTTGTTGAAATCTGTTTACACATCTGAACTGGTTCCCTGAATTTTTTTATTCTAGACTGGTTTTCAGGAACAGAGACATTAAGTCCAGCAAATTAGGGCATTATTTATGCCGTGCCCGTGCATCAAGTACAGTACTTGTTGAGATTACACCAAAGACAGTGTTTATTTAGACATTCCAGCCATGAACTATTATATTATTGTCATGGTAATATCATATTTGTTAGTGCTATATTTTTGTCCAGTGCAATGTTTTTCATCATAGAATCATCATTTTCATTTCTCATAACAACGAAAGAATCAGGACAGAAATTATTTTTGTAACATTATATATTTGAGATTTATTTACACCAATGTTTCAATGGCCACGGTCATTTTCATCAAGGTTGATGTATTATTAAACCCTGATGTAAATGTTGGTTGTCATGGAGATATTGGCCATAATAAATTTTATTTTATTATGAAGATATAATTATAGAATTTATAGAAGATGTTAGTAAAAATGTTTTTTGGAGATATTTCTGTTAATTTGTATGTGAATATTTGTATGCTATGTAACTTTGTTTTTGTTGACTTTCTTTAGCAAATTTTATCCGAAATTCAAGCTAAAATTAGTAATTTCTGTTCAATTAGAAAGAGAATAATTATTTCAGACTTATTTGTTTGACAGAAGATAGATTTAGGGTGATTTTATTTGTTTTAAATATCTAGATATCAATGACAGAAGTGTTTATTTGTTAACTAATTGAGTTTTACCTATTACCATAGTACATATGAGGGGCTGTCATGGTCGTGGTCGTATGGTAGTTGGATTTACAACTACCTGTTGAATCAGTGCCTATCACCACTAAAGTTGTGAGTTTTAACCCCGTTCATGGCAAGGTGTACACAATACAACATTATGTATTGTTGAAAGTGGTGTTTAACACCATAAACTCAAACCCATAGTACATGTTGACTGGTTCTACTTAAATACATTTAGCTCTTGCCAAAGGAATTTCAATTAATTTACAGTTTTTTTTGTAACATTTACCTCAGATTATTTAACCATTCCAGGAGTATCATGTTCTCATATCACTACATTATCATTTCATGGCTGATATTTAAAAAATGGCATTTATGTACAAAGAAGGGGTACAGAAGAGGGGAATATTTAATTGGTTTAATATAATAGATGAATGTACAGGTCACTCTTTTTGTGTTAGAATTTTAACTTTGTAATATCATTTAGTATAAGGTGATTGAAGGATGATGATGGTCTGTCTCACAAGCAGTGTGTTATTATTAGATTAAATAGCCATAAATCACACACTACACAACAATGTGTACTCCTTCTGTGTTATGTGATAATACTCTTAAATAAGAACATTTATTCAAACATTCAAATGAATCAGATCAACATTTTGTTTTATGAATTTATACATGATCATTTTTAAATGAAATGGTACTCTGAATGTCATTCATGTAGAATTAGAAGTATCGGTTCAATACACAGTTGCAGATTATGTGTCATGATTAAATTTGTGCATTTTCATGAGGTCAAAAAAGTAGAGGTACAACATTTTATCTTCATAAGATGTCATATTTCATTGTCATCATTTGTTAAAACATTTTGACGATTTTGTTTCTGTTAAAGTTATATTATGTATCATTTTGTTATTTTATTATTATTAAAATTCTCATTTTTACTGCAAATTTGACATTATTTGATAAGCAGTTGCAATATGTTATTACCAACTCAACCTAAAGACAGAGTTACTCTTGGTGAGTTATTTGCCACAGCATTACTCGTCAACTCAATCTAATTAATACAAGACTTCACTAGTGATGATGCCTGCCTCAACCTTCTAAACGGCTGTTATTCTATATATATATATTTAATAATTGTAATCCTCAATTTCTCACAGAATATGATAATTTTGTTTAATTTGCTATTAGAATGTTTAGTATTACATAATACCTGTTTCTGCATATGGGAATTTTTTACTACATTTGAGGTGGCCATCCATATAAACGTCTTCTTTTTTTGTTGAAAGTGGCATTACACACTATAAATTATCTTCTTTTTATCTGCAATCTACATTTCAATTTTCAATCAAGTTCTTAATGTACCAGAATACATGTTAATCAATGGGCATTTTGAGAAAAAAAAATGGTTGATTTTTTTACGCATTAATTATTACTACGCCAGAATATTTCTGATTTTATACAAAGAATGGTTGAGTTGGCTATAACAGTATCATACATCTACAGATAGCTCAAAACTCCCAAATTTTGAAGACATAATTTTTTATGTATCACTTGTTAATGCTCATTCAGTAGGTTGAGAAAGTTATTGTTATATCTACTGTAAATATACAGTAATATTGATTTATATTAGACTTATTGAATCTCTCAATGAATAAAATTGAAAAACAAATAATATTAGTGGGTTTTTTTCATCATTCCCTATAATGGCCTAATAATGCCAGACATAAGCAGATTCAGAAGATGAATTTTCACAGATAACAATAGTAGTGCTTTAAGACATATTGCTTTATAGCCTGCTTTGTATATTGGCAACACTATATTATTGACAATTTACAATATAAACTGAATTTGGCCAAAACTTTACTAAGCTTCATGATGAGAATTTAACTAGTAATAAAAACGTAGATATCTCATTTAGTGTACACACAATGTTTCTGGAATGACCTATAAGGTACGCTCGTAGTCAAAAGATTGGAAAACCAATCAATTATAAAAGTCCTTGGGAGCAGGTAAACCAAAGGGCCTATACAAGAATACAGAATATCCAAAATTGGCTACCTGTGTTTGAGGAAGATTGACCTTAGTTTTTAACTTACCTGGCCATAGGCCATGTGAGCTTTTGTCATGGCTAGGCATCCGTCGTCTGTCGTCGTCCGTCCGTTAACTTTTCACATTTAAATCTTCTTCTCTGAAACCACTGAACAGATTTGAACCAAACTTGCCAGAAATGTTCATTGGGTGGTCCTCTACCAGATTTGTGTTTTTGGTGCTGATTTGAAATTCAACATGGCTGCCAGGGTCCATAATGTGTTCTCATTGGCTGAAATTTTAAAAAATCTTCTTGTCAGAAACCACCAAGCCAATTGAATTGTTACTTTGCAGGAATGATCATTGGGTGGTCCTGTACTAAACTTGTGAATTGTTTTCCGATCGGAAATTCAAGCTGGCCGCCATGACTCGACTTAGTTTAACATTGGACCCTATGGGAATTTCACATTTTCATCTTTTTTTCTGAAACCACAAAACAGATTTGAACCAAACTTGGCAGAAATGTTCATTGCATGGTCATATACAAGATTTTTGTTTTTGGCGCTGATCGGAAATTCAACATGGCTGCCAGGGCCCATAATGTGTTCTGATTGGTCGAAATTATAAAACCTTCTCGTCAGAAAGTTTTCAGTCAATTGAATTATAACATTGTAGGATTGATCATTGGGTGGTCCTGTACTAAACTTGTGAATCGCTTGCTGGTCGGAAATTCAGGATGGCCACCATGACTCGACTTCGTTTTAACATAGGACCCTATGGAAAAGATGTTTAAAAGTCTTCTCCTCTGAAACCAGCGAGTCAATTTAAAAGCATACATGGCATGAATGGTCCTGAGATGGTAAACTTTCAAAATTATGTCCTGTGACCCCGACCTCCATCCAAGATGGCTGCCATCAGCGGACATAGTTTTAACATAGGACCCTATGGGAAAAATGTTTAAAAATCTTCTCCTCTGAAACCAGTAAGCCAATTTAAGCAAACATGGCATGGATGGTCCTTAAGTGGTCAATTTTCAAAATTGTGTCCGGTGACCCTGACCTCCATCCAAGATGGCCGCCTTCAGCGGACATAGTTTTACCATAGGACCCTATGGGAAATATGTTTAAAAATCTTCTCCTCTGAAACCAGTAAGCCAATTTAAGCAAACATGGCATGGATGGTCCTTAAGTGGTCAATTTTCAAAATTGTGTCCGGTGACCCTGACCTCCATCCAAGATGGCCGCCTTCAGCGGACATAGTTTTAACATAGGACCCTATGGGAAAAAACTATTCTAAAATCTTCTCCTGAAACCAGTAAGCCAATATAACAAACATCTCATCGATGGTCCTTAGGTGTTCAACTTCCAAAATTGTGTTCAGTGACCCCGATCTCGGTCCAAAATGGCCACCGTCAGCGGACATAGTTTTAACATAGGACCCTATGGGAAAATTGTTTAAAAGTCTTCTCCTCTGAAACCAGTTAGTCAATTTAAAGCAAACATGGCATGGATGGTCCTTGGGTAGTATACTTTCAAAATTGTGTCCGGTGACCACGACCTTCATCCAAGATGGCTGCCATGAGCAGACATAGTTTTAACATAGAACCCTTTGGGATTTGAATAGTAACTTAGATGTATTCGGCATGCAGACATTCTTAAGAGGGCTTATTTATGTCAGGTGAGCGATACAGGCTCACCTGTGCCTCTAGTTTTTAATCAATTCCATTATTTAGGAATTGTAAATTTCAAATATATATATACAACTCTGAAAAACCAGTCAACGATCAATCAAGTTGGATTGTTACAGTATAGCGATACTATACAAGTAAAATAAATTATAAACGTCTAAAATGGTTTGTAAAACAACACCAAGTACACAAAACAAAGTGATCAAGAATTGTACACTTTGTTGAATGACAACATTTTTGTCTCACCAACCAATATGGTTATATATACATGTATATGCAATGTATATCTAGAAAACCAAGTCAGTGCCGAAGCAGATGATGCCCTCATGTACTAATCAACCACCGAAGAGGAACTCGGTGATAGTAATAAAAACGTAGATACATGTATCTAATTTAGTGTACATGATTGACATATATTTTTAATAACTTTCACCAGTTTCCCGGTTGTTGAGTGATTTTGTCTGTTTATTGATTTATGAGTTTTTAATTTCCCTTTGGAAGATTGCTCTGTGTTCGGTAATTTTGTTATTACCCTTATTTCATCAGGTACCCTGGCAAACAAAAGATTGGAAAGCCAAATAATATCAATGTCTTCTGGAACAAGTAAATCAAACAATTAGATAGTTATTCCAGTGGAAAAAGTCTGGTTACTTGAATGATGATGTATCTCAGTCACCACTTCTTATCTCAATGAAACGTTAAGGTTATTTCTGTTAACTCCCATGTCCATAGGTGATGGGATATTTTGCTGTCCATCAATATTCAGTTTTCATTGTCCATCATTAACTTTGCACATTTTTATCATCTCATCTGTCACTGCTGATATATTAGGAACAAATTTTCGTTCTGATTGAACAACAGACATGACTTCAAGAGGCAGTTCTCGTCTCTGATTAACCAAATTCAAAGAAAACGCTTCTGGAATCATGGTCATTCTAAAGATTTCTAATTCATTTCAAAATGGCTGCCACTGCAGAAAATCGTTTTACATAACCCCCTATGATGTAAGTCCTCTTCTCTGCTACCACTGAGTGCCTGGTTTTAATGTTCATTGTATGGTTGTTTACTACTGGTAATATTGTTTTTCTTCTTGTTGTTCACAGTAATCCTTATTATATATTCATGACAAGGTCATTCATACGTGATCCAGAATGGGGTTTCCTCAGTATATTAGTAAAGGGGACAAGTGATAGATTTGATTCCAATCATACTGACCTGACCTGGTTTCTACCAAATTTAATCCGAATCATCCTTAGCGTGTCTACTATCAAAAAAGTCTCCGATGATCCCACCAATCATACAGCATGACTTTTATTACAAATATATCGTCAAGGTAAATCACACCTAAAGATCCAATAAAGATATAAGACAATTTTCCCCACAAAATAAGCTAAAATTGAACAATAGTTCCATTTTCATTAATAGTATTATCACAGTCCCTTGAAATCCAAAAAGGATAACGAAAAAGAACCAAATTGGTATGACATTGGTTACACGTTTTCTGAAACCTAATGCATTTTGTGATCTTTGGCAAAATATTCAAATCAGGCTGATGTTTACGAAAATTAATTTGAAAATATTCTCCTTTGAAATCATATATATTACAACCAAAGAATATGTTTATTCGATGATTTAATTAACATGAATATTCAGATTAGTATTGAAACACTATTGTCTGGAAATGATACATATGCATATACCGACCAAACTAATTCATTTTTTTTCTCCAAATTCGTTTTTTTTTTATTATTAAACAGACAAAAAAGAGTTTGCAGCTTTAGATTGTTGTTGTTTTTTTTCTGATTTCTCTCCTTTTCCCTGTTTGCAATTAGTTCGTGGCTCTTTCGTTTACCTCTTATTCCTAATGCTATGTTGTATTGTTTTGCTGTCGCTATATATTATGTGTATTGTACATGCATGTATGCATGGACTTAATAAAAGTTGCAATAACTTCTGTCCGATCCCATTGCTTAAGTTATTGCGATAAAATCGTATTACAGATACAAATATTTATTAAAGGCAAGAAAAAAATTACAGTAGAAATTAAACATGTATTGGTTCCATTTACGTGCACGCACGGGTGTTTTTAAGTTAATGTAGCTAGGCCTCTGTCCTAAATGATACATAATTAACCAACTTTGCAGTTTTTGTCCTAATATGGATTCCATGATGGCTGTGACACATAAAATAGCATTAAAGACACCTGTTTGGCTATATGGTAAATCTAGATAGGTGATTACATTCTAATTACATGCTAAATTTGTGATGACTTTCCAGTTCAGTTATGTACTGTTTTTTGTTGGTTTATACTTCATTGTATCCTATTTGTTCTGTTTCAGTTGCTGTTTTCACTGTCATCGGAATTTCAAATACATGATTATCGTTTTTGTTTAAAGCAAAATCAATTAGTTGTTAACTTGTGAATAGACCCCATCTCGTCCCCTACCCCATACATCCCACTCTACAACATTCTACAATATGAACCATTTCTAAAACTATAAGTTTCGGAGTGCAATAAACAAAAATTACCAATACATTTATCATGTCCAATCTTATATCAATACATCTGATTTTTGGGATGAATGGAACGATTTTTCAGCTATATTATGGCGAGAATATGTTACATTCGGTTAAATGACAATGATGTTTTGTACTAGACCAACATAATTAGTGTTATTTCACTGAAACGTGAGTCCGCGGATACACATGCCGCCCCTCATTGACACATTGTCCTGATTCTGAACCAACCAATCTCTGTTAACTCTTACTCTGTAATACTGCGTTCTCAGCTGAGGCTCAGAAAACACCAATTTGAAGTTAAAGTCTTTGGTTAATCCCGACTCGGGAATCGAACTTGCGAACTTCCTCGCACGAGGCAAACAGGATAACCATTAGACGATTACTGCTGTTAAATAGTTTTGAATTTAAATAACTCCAAAGCGTATTTATCACAATTTGTTACAGCCATTTACCATTTACTACATAAGAGTATCAACAGGGGCGTAGGAGCCGGTGGGGCAATGGGTCTCAACACTATGTTGTTTCCCCTTCTTTTTTGTCAAAATTTGAGAAAAACCTGTTTGTTTTTTGTTTTTTTTTGCATGGAAGCAGAAAATGTTCAGTAAAGCAGGAAAGGCAAGAGATCTACGGGTACAATTCTTCGCTTACAAGCAAACATAACCTATTTTTTTAAATAAAAAAATGTTTGCTTATCAGCTTTGAAAGCTTCCCCTCCCCCACTTAGGTCTTCTCCTGACTGCTGAANCCCCCCCCACCTTGCTGATATAATAAGTTTAGGTTTTATCAAAGGACATAAATGTATACAGTCCTTAGTATATTCAGAGACATATAAGGTATGCTTATATGTCACTGATATATAATCAATAAACTTCAATGCACTGTCTATTTTCCCAGTATGCATTAATACATATCAAATAAAATAAAATATTTTATTGTCATATAAACTTATACATATATCCTTATTAGTATCTATTTTTTTCATTTTGGCATAGACTTCAAAATAAAGAAGATAATTCCCTCCTCTCAAATGCCCTAAAAGAAAGTATTTATTTAGATAATAGTGGGGTAAATAGTTGGTTTTCCTCTATAACTTTTCTAAGCCAGAAACTTGGTATTCATATAACCAAGAGTAAATTAGTAGGAAAATTAAATTTCAAGACACAAATAAAAAAGTTTGCAAAAGAAGATTTTCTAAAAACATGGAATAAAATAAAACAGTCTTCAAAAGACTCTGGTAAATTAACAACCTATTTTGATGTTAAAGACCATTTTAGAATTGAAAAATATTTATCATCCAATGAATTTCAATACAGACAGATAATCACTAAATTTAGAATAAGTGCACACAGTTTACCACTTCAGTTTACGTATAGAAACTGGCAAATATGAAAGAAATCCAAACAAAGAAAATAAATTAATAAAAATTGCAAGAGAAGAAAGAACATGTCTTTACTGTAACAATAATGATGTAGAAAATGAAATGCACTTCCTCTTAAAATGTCCATTGTATAGCATTGAAAGAAAGATATTTATGGACTTTATTTATAATGATAATAATCAAGTCGCCTCTCTTCAAACTAAAGACAAATTTTACTGGTTACTGAATAATGAAAATATAAATATTATAAATAAATTATCGGAATTTATTCTAAAAAACTTTGAAAAAAGATCCTCCCTTAACCAGAACACATGACAAGTATTATTATTAAATTCATGTGTGCAAACTCATATTTATATGTATATACCCTCAATATAACACACCTGATATATACCTATACTTAGTCCTCCTCTCAAGGCCAGCTAGCTCATATATTATTGCATACAATTATCTGTTCATTATTCATGTTATTATATATTAATTACACACATGCATGTTGTATTATGTAAATTATGTTGGTTTTGTGTTTGTGTGGTATTCTTTCTTTTTTTTTGGATTTCTATCTTTGAATGTTTTCTTTATATGCCCCTTGGGGGCCCAAAATTGGTTTAATAAAATAATCTTATCTTATCTTATCTATCTTAAACTGTTTTTACAAATTATGACAAATATAAAGAAAAATATAATAATATAATAATAGATAAATTTCACATAATATGAAATAGATTATTCTCAATATGTCATTTTGTAACAATGTAAAATCTGCAACAGGTGGGTAGGCCTAATAAAACTGGTAAAATAGAGTACAAAGTGGATACGAATAAGACAACAAGGATAATGGGCTTCTGTTTTTAACCGATTTTAATGCAAACTGATGAAGTAAATACTTTGTGTTGAAATAAAGCTGATTTTATCTTATCTTATTCGTTGTTTCACAATATATATAATACTGTCGTAGTTTCAATTTATAATCTTTAAAATTCGCGGTATTATACTTTCCAAGCACCTGCTCACAAACTTATATCACTATTACGTTTTAAAAATGGGAAGAACCAATCAAAACGTTCAATTTTCCTAGCAACTGAATAGCCCGGATGCTGCTTATGAAAATGGAGGACACAGGGACACATTTTCAAAAGAAACCATGTTTTGAACATTGAAAATGTGTCGTTATAGTGAAAATTGATCTCATTTTAGATATAGCAGACCATAATTTATTTGTTTGTGAATTTTGAATACGTCACAGAATTATTTGCAACGTATAATTTAGTGTTTAGCAACTTCAAACGTTGTGAAGAGCCAAAATGGCAATGGAACGAGCAAAGGTAAATAAATCACGACAAATCATTATAACTGGGGAAGTGATTGATATTTACACTATAAAACTAAGTATTCGAGGGCTGGTTGTTTCTTCAGAAGATAAGTGAGAATAGATTTAAAAAATTAAGCTCGTTTGACCCAGACACTTTTATAAACTTTGAACAGGGTAGAAGGACAATAAAATTGCCCAAATTGACGTATAATACCGAATTTCACAGACAATACCTGAACTAAAGTGCCATAAAATCCCTGCAGTAGTATACACAATTTGATAGATTTATGATTAATCATCAAATATGTAAACACTTTTTTTTAAACAGATCCATTGCATTCATCTATATTGGCTATACTAGCCACAGAACCATACAGTACAGTCAGAGACCAGGGTTGGGCGGTAAATTCCACCCCCGGTATTTAGCGGTAAATACCGGCCCGGCAAATACTCCTCAAGTGGCAAATACTGGTCGATTGAACTTTTGAGGATTAAAATACTGCATATATCTAAACTAAATTGACTTATAATAATATATAATACTAATTCACTTATAAATGTTAGATTGAATGTTAATATCAGTTTATCACCATATAGTACAAATATTTTACAATTTTAAATACAAGAAATATCTTGAAACATACTTAAAAAAAATGCATGTAAAATCTTTGAATTATTGATAATTTGTCTTTGTTTAACTTTAACAATCTGACAATACAGGGAAAAGTTCACCTGGCCTCTGGTCATTCAACACTTAATAAGGGTCTTAATTATTAAAACAACAACTTTCAAGAGAATGTTTATTCAAGGGGACATTCTGGATATACAGGGACAGGATAGAAACAATAAAATGTTGTAAATGATTTCCTGTTCTATTGAAAAGTTATAAAATTTGCAATAAACTGTCTGGGTAAAAGTAACAAGGGGAATCCTAGGTATGGTTCGAGATAAAGTATGGCTTCAACCCTGGATTACATAAATAGCAGTCAGCAAGTACGAAACAGGTTATTAGTTCCTAACTAATTTTCTTAGTTTTATTCTAATATAATATATTTCTATTAAAATTTACAAAGTATTTAACAAATGGGCTTATACTAAATGTTAAACTATATAGCAATAAATCAGCATTATTGAAATGTTCTAATTGAATGTTGACCAGTCATTAATTCCAGGGTGGTCAATTCAATCGACCAGTAAATGCCGGTATTTACCGGTAAATACCGCCGGCATGGAAAATACTCATAAATGCCGGCATTTTGCCAACCCTGTCAGAGACATAGCATCATAAATCACTTTGATAGACATATCATCGTCACCCCAAAGTTTGCCAATCTGACAACATTCACAGTATTATGACATGGAAGTCCAAGCTACATTTTGTACACTACATGAATAAACATTCTGTTGAAATATAAACTTTATCATGCAAAACAATACTTCAACTGATATTACTGTAATGAGAACGCAAAGATAAACATTCACATGATTGAATTGCTGCTCCAATGTCGTCCCTTAAGTTTGTCCCCCATATGTAAATTGATGTTACTTATATTAGGCCAAGCTCATTGCATTTTTGCCTTTATATTTAATGATTGATTGATGTTTAACGTCCAGTGTGCAATTTTTCAGCTATATTCAAGACGAGAACATGTTTACAATAAATCAATATGTAGGTTGAAAACGGGAGACGGATAGGCCAATGGGCAAAAAAATGTAAGCGCCACAGGACTCGAAACAAGGAAAGGTGATGGGTAGGGACGGAGAATTTAGCCAGTGCAACAAGTCTCCTATGGACCACTCATCATGAGCATAGTGCTCATAATGAGCTGTTACACTGGATTCTTTAACATGCGAAGAGGATGGCAATCTCTCAACACGGGACCTCGGTTTTATTTACGTCTCATCCGGAGGACGGGTTAATTATGAATTTATACATCCCACACAACCGACGGAGCCGAAGAAGCTCTCTGTGCCATTTCTATTCCCCGGGGTTCCTGTAGGGTTGGCCCCTTTTAGAGGACTAGTGCCTCTAGGAAGAAACCTAGTGCCTATTCTATCCCCGGCACACCCTCTGGGAGGGGGGCCTTTATGTTTAAAGTAAATAAACAACTAAAAAAAAATACAAATTTAACTGAATGCACTTTAAATCCAATGATGAAATGTCCAACAAGTTCAAATAACAAAACTGTGACAAATCTCTATTCCATGTCGTCAAAATGTATGCAATAGAATTTAATGTCCTTCCTCACAGCTCTCAATTTAGTACAATATTCAGATGTGTCCAGTGTCTACATTTGTAATTGTCACATTGAACCCATTTTGTAAGTTCTATTGCAACTCCTAGTCTGATTTTCAACACAATTCTGTCTCTAGAATTTCTTCATCATCTGTGTCTGTATCTGTAAGATCAAATCAATCTCAATCTCAGCGGTCAAGAAAATTCATAAGAGCAAGTGCGGAGAACTAATTTCAATAAGATTGAATGAATCTTCAGTAACTAGGTCCAGGTTTTGATGGTGATACCAGATCAGAATCTATTCTTGTAGAATGTTTCAGTTTCTTTTGCTTATCATTATGTTTCTGATTTGTTTTGGTCATCAAGTCATTTACCATCCTTTTACCCTCAAATACAAAAAATGGAGGGAGAGCAAACCCAGTAGCAGTAGTAGCACTCTTAAAACCAATTGTAGTTGTTGCACTGGGCTTCATTGATATTACATGTACATACACAGGGTCAGGGGTGTGGAAATACTGAAATATTCTACTTGTCCCCGGTCAAGTTATCTGAAAAAAGTTACTCGTCCGGACAAAATCCTACTTGTCCTGTTTTTTTTTTGTTTGTTTTTTTTTATAAACATTTGATACTTGCAAACACAGTTGCTAACTAAAAAGAAAGTAAATTGAACTTGTTTATATTTTCTATTACATCATTGCATAAAATTTGAAATGTTAACACAAACATCCCTGTCCAAGTGATCACTGCCCAAATGAAGACCATTTTAAATTTGAATTTCAGATAGGAATGTGCAGTCGGTTGTTTTTAGATACAGAATAAGCTGTGTTGAAAAAATTTCTCATATCAATCAAGTTAATTTTTATTAACCTTGACAATGGCTTTATCCATCAAACTGTTTTAGTTGTGTCTCCATGTGCATGGGAAGATAAGTATCCATTCTGTCCACGATTTTGCAACGAAAATACATTAATGATTTCCGGTCAGCAAAATCAAAATATTTCCTGTAGATATTGCAATATGAGACAATATCAGAATCCAGCAGTAGCCATGAGAAATCGGCTAGCCACTTTGACTGAACAGTCCGTTGCCGCTGTTGGGTGTTTTTCCACAAATTATGTGTCTTTTCTCGCTAGAGTTTAGCGTTTGTTAACTTTCTCATTGTGAACAGAACCTTTCCAGCCTTTTTTTTTTATTGTTAAATATTTATCCATTGTAACGACTGCAACCCGATTTGTATTGTACAATGTATGTTCACGTATGTTAGGCCCTGTTTTTTTACGAAAAGCCATGGACAAGCAAGGAAACGTCACATTCGGAATATCAATAAAAACCTGTTACAGGATCCCTGTTTTTGTTAAGTAAATGCAGTACAATTATCATTGCAATCGGGTCGTAATACTCAACTTAGAACTTGTACAATTCTGGTCATTTTTAGCTGCTTTCGGAAAACCACTGACGCGATGGTTTCCAATAAAAAAAACACATAAAACATTTATATAACCGTCAATATTTTACGATATAATATCATTTGAGAAATTGTCTTTCCAGAATACTTTAATAAGAAATTATTTTTATTTGTTGATATTTACTTGTCCCCGGACAAGCTAGCCAGGAAAATCTACTTGTGCGGCAGATTCTATGTACGAGTCGGGCATGGCAATTCCACCTCCCTGATACATGTATGTAAGTTTTTATATTCAATTCCAGAAAAAACCAGAGGAGGTTTACGATTCTGTGGAATGTCTTTTACATCAGTGTTAAAATAAGATGAGTTTTATCTTGAAGGCTATGTTTCTTGACAACTTCCTCCAAGCTCGCAAAATATTTCTTAACATTGGCTTCTAGGTTTAGTAACTTTAATAGTCCATGAAATTGGCCACTGTGGGGGACCGGTGGTCTGACTGTCCAGTACCATTTTTCAATATTGGAAATGTTGTTTCTGTTGATAAAAATTTATTTTGAAACAGCATTATGAAAATTTATGATGGATCTTAAATAAAATTGGAGAAAAAAAATCTGAACCAACTTCAGGATCTGGTATCTGGCAAGTACACATAAATAATGTAAAGCAGACCAGCTTTAACCATCGGGAAAGCAGTATTTAATTAAGACAGTAAAGTGTTCATTCACCATCTTGAGGTTGGTTATAGATGGTCAGCATCATTGTCTGTTATAAAAATAAGTATTGGAGATCATAAAAATATTTCTGTTTATATCTATCGAGTTTTATGGTTTTCTTTTCAAATTCATACAAGGAACTTAAGTTACTGGTGTTAATTGAAACTAAATAAAATTGAGTTAACTCTTCAACATTAGCAGACGGGTCTATTAATTTCTGTCAATGTCGAATTGAAGCATGTGGAAGCATCAATCCACATATCAAAAGTATGATAAAAATCTACACTGGAGCATATTATATTGTGATTCATTGTTTGACATTTTAATCATCGATATTATGCTTGGATATCATAGTTTCAAATATTTTAAAACAACCTGAATATGTTGGCACGTCCATATGATTCATTGGAAGCAAGTCCCACCGGAAGTCATAGATTGCAATATAATCATTTTTTTCTTTCCTGTCTTGTTTGATAAACATTAAAATTTAATTTTGAGCAACAAACAAATGCATTATTTTTGATGTGATAATCATGTTTATTTATAAAAAAAATTCTTTTGTTTAGGACATATTAATAAGTAGAATTTCAGGGGGACCAACCGGTTAATCGAAAAAAGTAATTTGTGTACGATTGTTAATCGGGTTTTTTGATTCGTGAATGATTCGGTTACTAGTTCGTTTACGATATTTCCGGTTTTTTAAAGTAAGTTAAGACACCAAATTTCAATATTCTTTTGTAAATATAAGAGAGAGGAGAAGGAGG
>MJUT01054511.1:347361-368252 GCA_002080005.1 Gigantidas platifrons
AGAGGAGAGAGAGAGGAGATAAATAAATAGAGAGGAGGGAGGGAGAGAGGAGGAGGAGAGTGTGAGATGAGAGAGGAAGGATGGAGAGAGAGAGGGAGTGAA
The DNA here is from genome assembly GCA_002080005.1 of Gigantidas platifrons. NCBI lineage: Eukaryota > Metazoa > Mollusca > Bivalvia > Mytilida > Modiolidae > Gigantidas > Gigantidas platifrons. Next base: position 347,464 of record MJUT01054511.1, read on the forward strand.
GGAGGGAGACAGAGACATGGAGAGAGAGCAAGCATATGAAATTATTTATTTTTCCCTACACTACATGACATGAAAATCATTGAATTCATCTTTATTTTTTATTTATTAGATGACCAACATGACCATTGCTTTATAATGTTGATTTGTTTATTCATATGAAATTTGTATGTTATGGAGCTTGAAAATAATAACAAGAGTATCGTGATCATTTCATTATTTTTCCAATGCTCTGTCCAGTTAAATTTGATTCGGTTCAGGAAAAAATGCTTAGTAACATGCCTGAATGTCCAGTACTATAAAAATTTCACCATCAGGACTGGGCAAGTGATTTAGCAAAAATGGACGTGATATGAGTTGGGTTAATTAGGATCAATCATCCATGCAGTAGCAAAAAAGACATCTTTGTGTGTCAACACTGTCTTCAACTTGTTAAAATTTACAAAGTATACTTGAAATATATACTCACTTAGTTTGTCCTTGGCCTAATTTGAGTTAATTTATTTTAGGGTATTGTATTCTCAGATATTTTGAATGTTTATGTTTTTATCATGATTGATTAGATATAAGTAAAAGGTATATATTCATTTTTGTATTAGATTAAAATTTGATATTTTTGTCCTATTTTTTTAGTATCATTTACATTTTTACATGAGACTTTTTGTTTGCTTTTAAAAATTTGATAAAAAAAAACCTTATAAAGCTACCATGAAGTTTATATTACATTAAAAGATTATCCAAAAGTCAGGGTGTTTTTATAATTATTTTAATTTAGGTTTAAACATAGTAACGATGGTCAATGTTTAGTGAAATGTTGTGAATTTTGTTCTGATTACCGGACATTATAACAGACTGTGGGACTAATACTATGCTCTAATAACTAATTATGTTAAGTCTATAAGGACAAACAAATGATTATATATACTTATTTGTTGTTCTAATTATTGAATTCCCCCAAAAATACTGAAAGCTAATAATATTTGAAATCAAACTAGAGGGAAGGAGAAGGGACTTTTTAGACAAATTTATTTGTCAATGCTTCTTATACAATGTACATGTACTAAAATAGGAATTAAATCTTTTAAGCTGGTATTACAATTAATGACCCAATCGCCCAAAACTACATCTTATATGTGTTTAATACCAGCACATGCATCATTTACATGTAAAAGTGGTTATGATATGATTTTAAAATCTAAGCTTACTATTGATTTCAAGTCAAATGTAAATATTTTATTTTGACTAAAATATTATGAAATCTGGTTACTGACAGAAATCCAAATAAGATAAAATAACAATTAAAACAGATGGCATGATTCCAAATTTTTCTTTATAAATCTACTATTTACTTGGCATGTATTTTTGAATCATGCTTGACATAAACCATGCTTTATAAATGATTTATAATTGATTATGTATTTTTGTTCATACCTTGGCATGTTTTCTACATGTTTTACCTTAAATTTGTTATGGTATTGATCAGTCTTTGATTATTTCAAATATAAATAATGATAATAAAAAAATTCAGTTATATAACTTTCAAAATTCAAGGCTATATTTCATTATTGAATTAAAAGACTATACAATTGCATGTTGTGAAGATATTGTGAAAAGACAGTTTAAACATGGTCAACTATTCCGTCAATATCAACAAAACCAACAATCATCTCTTACCTTTAAAACTAATTTGTCAATTTCAACTAGACATTTCTGGGATGATATTTGGTAATCATTTGCAGAAGTAAATCTGACTGTCTTGTCATTTCCATTACTAAAAATAGAAATTTCTACTGTTAGCCACTGCTTTTACATTTTAAGCAGGAATGGTCTGAAATTTTAATTGTACATACATGAGAATGAGTCGTTAAACACACAATCTTAATTATTGAACTGAGCAAATTTGGAGCATGTGTTGGTTCAGAATATTGCATATCTTGCCAGTTCTCTCATGTGATATTTAATGCTTCTTCTGCTTAATTTTTGTTACTTCTTATAAAGAAGGCTTTAATTATTTCAAAACTCTTAAAGCTTAAATGTTTAACAACTAAAAACTAAATATTATTGTGAGTAATACACTACAAAAGAATATCTTATGTGGAAGGGAGACAACTTGTCATCAAGTTATTGATTACTTAAAAGATACCATCATATCACTGAATTGCCATGTCAGGTTGAATCAATGAGTGTTTGACTGTTTTTCAGCATGTAACATTCAAGAATATTAAATATAATAATTTTGTTTACAAAATGTTTCTTTTACTTATTTCAGTATGTGGAGACTCCTGTACAAAGCTGCAGTAAGACCAGGGGTTTGCCTGGCTTACCTCCCCTACCAACACATTCCAAGGAACAATCTGACTTGTACAAGGTATATAAAACTTGATGTCATTAAAGTAAGAAATAACCAAAGTGCCATGTAAGCTATTATAATCACAGTCAGTCCTTCCATGCTCTATATTCTCAAATACCATTGGATCAAATGTAACCAATCTTGGCAGGAATGTTGCTTTGTGATTTTTGTTCCAATCAGCATCTCAACTTGGCTGCTAGTGCCAAAATATCTCTTATAAAAAACCATTAGTGTGAAGGAATTGTTATATATACTGTAGTATGAATGTTCCTTACATAATCCTCTACATAGTTATATTTATTTAATCACACAAATCCAAGATATTATTATAGTATGGTGTTTGCTGTCACCACAAGACATACCTTAGCATAAGACTCTAATCACTGACTACAAAACTCAAGCTACACATAAATAATCATTGTATAATAAGCAAATACTTTTTAATCAGTTGAACCTCTTGTTGATTTTTAATGCAGAACCATAAGCTTAAACATATGTAGACAAAATCATTAGATCCTCATGCACTTACTTGTATTTAAAAAGTAAAAACCATATATTTTGATATTTTTGTATTTTATTTGGGCTATCATGGTCATGATCGATTGGTAGTTGGATTTACCTCTGCCTACCCAATCAGTCCTCATTACAACTTTATGTGATTAAGATTGTTAGTGATGTGTTGCTGATCAGTGGGTTTCTCTTGGTACTCCAATTTCCTCCACCAAACTAACCATCATGTCCACCATAATGGAATTACGAAAATTTATATTGTTGAATGTGGCATTAAACACCAATAGCGTCTCGTTCTGTATTTTAAATAAGATAGCACTAGAGAGACATTATTTATATTTATAATATTTAACTTGTCTATTTTGATTACATTTATGATAATTGAAATCCATTTCTTAAGTTTGAAATTGAAAATTTCCATAGATCATCATAGATGTATTTTTTATTGTACATTGTATTATTTATTTTTCAATTTAGATTGTTCTACGGAATAGTGAACATCCACCAATTATGAAGGGAACATCCTGGACACTGGCAGCTCCTTTTAAGGAGGAAAGGCATCATCGGACACCAAGTGAATCTATAGCCAATAATTACACTCCGTCAGCCAGTGATTTAAAGATGAAAGACCTACCGAAGATGCAAAGATCCCAAACCAAATGTAATTATCTCACAACACTTTTGTACCGATTTTACCTTAAAGTTTCCTTTCAAATTCAGATTGCAAATAGTATTGTTAGTGTTAGTAAAAGAACAAGATTGTTGTTTAATATCAAAATGACAAAAAAAACATAACAAGTCCACGATATATAGTTGAAATACTGCTAACGTTGGCATTCAACACCAATCAATCAAAAAAAGACACCTTAAAATTATTTTCATCCAAGAGTGAATTTGTTTTTACTAAATCAGGAAAAATGAAAAAAATGTGACTTTGTTTAATGATTACATGGATTTCAGACTTAGAAGATCAGATTTACTATGGTTTATATACAAAGAAAGAACTACCACCAATTCATGAGGGTAAAGTTGTGTGTTGAAATTGTGCAAATAGATAATTTTATATCTCGGTTTTAAAGTACCGTTTAAAAGCAGCTTTTTGTAGCACAGTTCTTGTATTTCAAATTTCCAAGATACAATTTAAATGACAAATATCAGAAAAATATGATGTGTTTTTGGTATCTTTGTGTAATTATATTTGCTCAACATTTTACACTTGTATTTATGTATTTTTGCTGGTGATGTGAGGAGATGGTTTGTTTTGTTTGCTGTGTATATATATATATATATATATATGTCAGTTATTTAAGATTATTCACAACTCTCTGCAAAATTATTAATTTTAAGTCTTTATTTTATTGAGAATAATTTCTCAACTGTTGTTGAAGAAGCCCAATTTAAAAGATTCCTCTAAATTGAATTATAGTTCACCTTGTGAAATACCAGATTTTATTTTTGCTGATAAAAAAGAATCACATCTCTCATGTTCTCCTGTTTTCTGATATACCATGGCATCGGAGGTATAGAGGAAACCAATTACGGGTCACATACAAATGACCCTATGTCCTGACCTTTACTGTCCTATGAAAATGGTGCTTCCAAGAATTTGAAAAGTGTTATAATCTAATATTACACAGCCTTATTTGCTAAGAGCAATACAAATGGTCAAAAAGGGTCATAACCCTTAGTTATTATATCATAAGATATTCATTACATAGTGTCACTCGCATGTGATCTGTAATGGGGTTTATCCTGCAATGAGCACTCTAGTAAGCAAATAACATGTGTCGAATACAGGTGTGCTGTATTTTGTATAATATACAAATACAGCTTCAAGACACGCCACACAACTTACTTTGGGGCCCACGAAAGGTTTGAGGAATATTTATTTTTCTAAATTAAAAAAAAACACTACCTAACTCTGAAATTGCAGGATAAAAACAATATTAGTGTATTGTAGAAGAATATAGAAAATATTTGTATTCGGCACGGAACTGGGGGAAAATGCTCAGCTAAAGCCTTGCATTTTCGTCCCAGTTCCTTAGCCTCATACAAATATTTTCTATATTCTTCTACAATACACTAATATTGTATATTTCTTCATATCTCCCACTACATATCAATAAAAAGAAGCAAGTGAGAGATGGGATTTTAATAAAATTGCAAAAAATCCAAATGTGTATTTATCTTATATACATAAACATTTTTGAAAACCAACTCCACTGCAATTGAATATAAAGGATATAGAAATTATGATTGGTATTCATAGTTGTTAATTATCATATTTTTTTATTTAGTTATAAGAAAGAAAAGTCCACGGAGAACACCAAGGAGTCCTACGTTTATCAATGGGTGAGATTTACTTACAATTTTATCATATTAATGGTACAATAAAACTTGTCTAAAATGAACCCTGAATAAACAGAATCTTGTATAAACTGAACTATTAATAATAATGTCCCAATGTAGGAAATCTTTTGTTAATTTAATCTGTGTCAATGGAACATCTGTCAATTCCGAACACAAGAAAATTGGTCCCGTAGAGGATCGGTTTAGACGGTTTTCACTGTTTCTATTCTAGTATGTTTATTTTGAAATGTCTATCATATTACATTTTCTGCAATGCTAGTTAAGAGTAAGAACTTGCATTAAATTTTCCATTTTTGTACTCCAGTGATATGTGACAAAATTATTATTTAAATTTTTCCATTTTTGGAATTATTTAAATTTTTGGATTTTTGTGATTATTTTAATTTTAGGATTTTTGTGATTATTTTAATTTTAGGACTAATGGATTGAATGGTCATGATGTATTACCAGACATATCAACAGAAGGACCACCAAGCAGACCATTTACACCTAATGAACAGATGGATATTATGAGGGCATTTGAAGACCATGAGTTATCAGAGTCAGGAGAACCCTCAAACAGAGATGAAGAGGTGGGTTGTACTTTTTTATGAAAGTTTTTAGATATTTTATGTAATAATGTTCCTATGTATTGTGGTCCATTGATTACTTTGGAATCTAAGACTGAAAATAAAGAATATCACAATAAGAACAACTTTCTGTTTGGTGTATGGATCTCTTTGTTATAGTAGGATAAGGCATATTTGTCCTATTATAAACTTTAAAGAATCTTCATATTTTTTACAGCATAAATCGATTCAATAATTGCAATAATTTTCACGTTTTTCATGCCACCATTTAATTTATTGTTTTTAATTAATTTACCAACAAGGCTACAAGTTAGATAACACACTTTCATTGATCTCATATCAATATTTCAGTATAATGTCATTCTCGTTTTAATTGTCATTTGTCCCTCTTTTGTTTTGCAGAGATATTATTACTATATACAGAAGGGTGTTAAGAGACAGATGTTAGCACCACCACACCCTGACACTATGAAGAATATTAGATCTCTAGTCCCTGCACCATTGTTGTCTTCTAATGCACTTAATTATATGGTACAAGACTTGTCTGAAGAAATCCAAGGAGATTATGAATTCAGTTTAAGGAAAGCTATTGGTGAGCTTTTCTTTCAAAATATATTTAAATTCAACTTTTTGATTATTGTATGAATGGCATACATTTAGAGGAGTATTATAATTTTAATTACCATTAATATATGCCTTGTATTTTGTAAAAACAAGATACATATAATAAGGTTTTTCTATTTTCCATCTTTCTGTACATAAAGAAACTTTCATTTATACTTTAGGAGGGGAATTGGATTGTTTGTCTTATGTAGTTTATAAGAAAATTTGAATATACCAAAGAAGTAATCAGAGCTCTAAATTGAAGGACAGACAATACAATGTCCAAAAGATACCAAAGAATTAATCAGAGCTCTAAATTGAAGGACAGACAATACAATGTCCAAAAGATACCAAAGAAGTAATCAGAGCTCTAAATTGAAGGACAAACAATACAATGTCCAAAAGATACCAAAGAAGTAATCAGAGCTCTAAATTGAAGGACAAACAATACAATGTCCAAAAGATACCAAAGAAGTAATCAGAGCTCTAAATTGAAGGACAAACAATACAATGTCCAAAAGATACCAAAGAAGTAATCAGAGCCCTAAATTGAAGGACAAACAATACAATGTCCAAAAGATACCAAAGAAGTAATCAGAGCTCTAAATTGAAGGACAAACAATACAATGTCCAAAAGATACCAAAGAAGTAATCAGAGCTCTAAATTGAAGGACAGACAATACAATGTCCAAAGAGGTAATCAGAGCTCTAAATTGAAGGACAGACAATACAATGTCCAAAAGAAAAAGAATAGATGACAAGCAATGATCTACAAAGCACTACACAGAAAACAAAAGGTTGATAAACCCCATTAAAAACTGGTGATGAACTCAAGTGTAATGATGTTTGTAAAAATCACTATCCTGAATCCAAAATAGTGGTGAGGTATGCTGGACATGTCTCTTTGTTGAGAAACATTATAAGTTACTTTCTGATACACAGCAGTTATCTTTATGTACTCTGGTGTACACTACTGTTATACATGGTCACTATTATTCACTACGAGTAGTTATTTTTTTTTTACGTTATTTATATATTTTTATTATTAATTTGGCAGCATCAGTGGTCAACTTTAAGCACCAACATGCTGGCACATGGCCATTGTATTTTAAGATTGGGCAGTAGAAAATCACTTATGGTGGTCTAAATGACTAGTGAAGATTGTGCAATCTTTGTATAAATTTAGATCAGCTTCTTCCTAATTGTACCAGTCTATTTTATTATCTATTGGCCAAACTGGCATATGTGAAGTGTTTTTTTTCTTTTATAGTCGACCTCTGAACATTTTATTATAGTTATTAGATTAATATAGTTTACTAATTTAAAATATTCTTTTTTTTTTCAGTTGATTATGTTTTAAAGGATCCAAAAGAGAAAGACAGGCTTCATATTGCTTGGACTCCAAAGCCATTTCCTCACAGGTAATTTTTATGTTGTCATGGCTTTGACATACCTAAATAACAGTACATGTTACTTTCTATTGCTTTGTGTTGACATTCATTTTGCCATCACTGGCATCACATTATTCTTAATCTACAACTTTAATTACATTTGATGAAGTTACCAAAAATGAACCCCACTTCTCCTTATAACCCAATGATACCCCCCTTTTTGACTTTTGTCGAAATTTACAGTTTATTGTTTCCACAAGTCGATATTAGTTAAGACCCCTTTTCAGATATGACATTATGTATCAGTAGAGGGTTGTGTGAGAGCAAAAACACATATTTTCAGATATGACATTATGTATCAGTAGAGGGTTGTGTGAGAGCAGAAACACATCTTTTCAGATATGACATTACGTATCAGTAGAGGGTTGTGTGAGAGCAGAAACACATCTTTTCAGATATGACATTATGTATCAGTAGAGGGTTGTGTGAGAGCAGAAACACATCTTTTCAGATATGACATTATGTATCAGTAGAGGGTTGCGTGAGAGCAGAAACACATCTTTTGCAAAAAGACTGATAAATTTGACGTTCTATTAATATAGGCATCATATGCTAAATATATAATGAACAAGTTATTATGTGCAATTAATTTTTGGAGTGGTCAATTTATGAAAAGTTATCAATATTTGTTTTACAAAATCAAAAATACCCATTATCGGTACAGGAAACGTGATGATATTGAGAATATTGTATGATTATATGTGATTACGTTTTCATTATGTTACTTAAGATACTTTGCAGCTAAATAAGAAAATAATATCCCACAAATTACAGTCTTTTACAGTTTTAATAAAATTTAATTAAAGACATAGTTAGTTTCAAGAATAAATTGTTGTTATTTTGACATTTTATTACATGTACCATTAATTTACAAACATAGTTAGGCCATACAAAGTTAATTTCTTGGTTCTCAGGCCCGCCCGCATGTGGAAATTCGTCGCCGCATTGCCGATTTTTTTGCAAAAATAGTTAAAAAAAAAAATTAAATGCGGTACCGCTGTCCGTACGGAAAAAGACAACCGCATCCGTTTTTCTCTTATATCGCGTGGTCGGTGAAACGCTTTAAAACGCATCATGCTTAAATGAGATATAAAGCATCGTTATGACAATGTATAAATAAAAAACGTGTTTCCGTTTGACATTTAGACATAATGTCAATCGTTTCTGTGCAAATTCGGCACAAATGTTTGCCAGTTTTACCAGGAAACATAATAGGGGGCTTCTCCGAAGCTTGTACCTTATTGGAATTGTTTACGGAGATAAAAAAAAATGGTACGTTGGGACCAGCGGATTGGACGTTTCCATAAAAATTAACCACTTGTGATGTTTCTGCCACCATCGGAAGAAATAAAATTGAAATTTTCAATAAAATAATGAAAAGATTTATACATTGCCATATTTTTCACCAAAAAAAGAAGAAAAAATGCCTCCCTCATCACTTTTTACAGCAGTAAAAGGATAAAAAAAAATGCCGCCCTCCCTCATAAATTTTGACAAAAAAGGGCCTGAGAACCAAGTAATTAACTTTGCATGGCCTTAGTTTCAAGAATAAATTGTTGTTATTTTGACATCATATTACATGTACCATTAATTTACAGAGTGATCCGAGCACCAGTTCCCTGGCATGAAAACTACCAAAATATGAAGGACCAAAACAGTATGCATTTGTATATTACCAACCCAATCATGTTAAAACTACAGGATGTTTGGTTTGAGCAGTGAGTATTTTGTTCCTTACTCAGAATTTAAAGATTTTGTTCCTGCAAAGTAATATCATTCTTTTTGTTATATTTCTAATAATGCTTTGTGAAACAATTTATTAGTGTCTGGAAAACAAAGAAACACAACTTTTTACCATTTTTTTTTTTTCATGAAATGTGTTAGTTGTTATGATTATTAAATATGTAAAATGAAAAAAAACTGTTACAAAAATTTGCTTTGCATTTCCCAGACAGAAAACTGTTGTCACATAGAATGAAATGGCCAATTTGTAGGAAAAATGTTAAATGTAGAGTTTGATGGAAAATATATTTAGCCATTTTCTCCCCAATTATTAACATTTCTTTCTTGTTTAAGCTAAAAAATGAAAGTAAATTTTTATTTTTTTTAATTAAACAGGCGTAACATTTATTTATAATGGATATTAAAAATCTGATAGCAGGATTTGACACAACTTATTGTAAATAGATTTGACAATTATTTTTTTACCTTTTTGTAGATTCAATGAATTGAGATTTGTGAATTTGAAGGAATTAAATGAGGCAGCTTTACCTCTCCTTCCATCAGAGTTTGAATCTCTTGTCAAGAAACAGTGTTGGGAGGCACATGAAGTTCTCAGAAAGAGGTAATAAATAACTTGTCAAGAAACAGTGTTGGGAGGCACATGACGTTCTCAGAAAGAGGTAATAAATAACTTGTCAAGAAACAGTGTTGGGAGGCACATGAAGTTCTCAGAAAGAGGTAATAAATAACTTGTCAAGAAACAGTGTTGGGAGGCACATGAAGTTCTCAGAAAGAGGTAATAAATAACTTGTCAAGAAACAGTGTTGGGAGGCACATGAAGTTCTCAGAAAGAGGTAATAAATAACTTGTGTGAAATTGTAAATTGTTGAAGAACGTTTGAAAAAAAAATTCAATATTCTTATCAATTTCAGTAAACGGCAATGAAAACAACAAAAATGGATATACAAATCTACTGTTTCTTTGGTGTTATCTCTGACTTAGTTACTGAGTTACTATTTTCTATATAAACCACTAATACCTTTCACAATAAAGAAAAATCACTCTCAGATGTTCAGAAATTTCATCTTTTAAAGTCCACCATTTAAATATACATTGTGCATCGCAATTTAGCTGAATTTTGATTTTTTAGACAAGTCTTTCTTTGTCATTGTCTTTTTTTCAAAAAAATATGTAATAAAGATATTTTCAGCTGTACAATACCTCCAGGTAATAATTACTCTACTACATGTATTAATTATGATGTGTTTTATGTTTGCAGCTGGATACCAAGCTGTGCCAAGTTGTTTGTAAACAACAGTGAATTATGGGAAGATTTAGTACCTCCAGAAGATGATGACTCTACAGAACTTGTTGAAGAGTTCTTTGCCTGTGTTGCTGCTCTTATGTCTATACAACTTAGAGGAATGGTGATCAACTCTTTGGCTGACTTCCTTAAATTCTTTGAAAATCATAAAGTAAGATTCATTGTTGAAAATATTGTTTTCATATATTGTTTTGTTTAACTACACAGCAAGTTATTTTTTATCAGATTTTAGATTCACATACATATATTGGGATATATATATATGTACAATAACTCCCAAGCCATGTAATTTGAGCTAAAGAGTAGCTTTGTATTAGTTTGATTGACTATCTATTCTTATATATAGACAGGTATAACAAATTTGCAATATATTCTTCTTAAATTATGCATTGATTTTCTGTATATAAAGTTCATATGAAATATAAATAGTGTACCCAAGGATTTTGAAAAGACAATATGTTTTATGTAAAATGAATGATGTACAGATATTGAAATTAAAATTACAGCTGTTGAATAAAATAAAAATATACATCCAGTAGAGTAAACTGATTTCTTATATTCCAGGCTGGTAATGACTTTGAAGAGCCTTTTGATGAATTGAAATACCTAGAAACTTCAATCATGATAATCAAGCTGAAAGTAGAAGAACCTAAGATTGTATTTGACCCAGCATTCATAGAGATCAGAGATATTATCCTTAGATGTTTCTCTGAAATTGTTGCCAGTGGTGAAGGATTAACCAGGGTAAGAATCGTGACATTGAAATAATGGAAAAGGGAGATAACTGATTTAAAACAGTGGACTGACTTTTGTTTGTAATTGATATTTATAACTTACTCAATGACTATGGCCAGGTGAGGTTTTACTATCTGTTTGCATTTATCATCTAATCTTCCAAAATTTTATAATATCCTTATATTCAGCATTTTTTTTATGGAATATATAAATAGAACCTGTTTTGAAAACTCTAAGACCTATCAACAACTAATAAGTGAGTAAATAATAACAGTATCCATGGATATTCTAGTTTTTGTTGAAATGGAAAAGAACTATACAGATACACAACAAAATTCCACACGTCCATCTAAATATTGTCATTTAACATTTCAATGGTGTACAAGCAACCCATGTCTATTGTGAAAGACACATAATGTTGTATGTTACTCTGACAGGTAATACAAAAGCTGTGTATTTTTATTACTAGGTTGAATGTGAATTATTCCCTGAAATGAGAATTAAAAAAATGGTACTAAGAACAGTGAAAATTGAGGAGGCCTTGGTTGTGGAATATGTGGACAAAGCTATGGATATATTTAAACATAATACAGTTGGACCACAAAAGTAAGTTAATATGTTTTTATCAATGTTGATTTATGTAAGCAAGATTTAGCTCTTTCTAACAGGTCATTGACATGTTCTTTTGTACATACTGGTTATTTTGAATGAAGTATATAACTATTAATGTTAAAGTAATGTATTTGAGATAAATTATAACGTGTTGAAAAAAGATTGACAGTATACTGAAGAAATTAGTTTACAGTCAAACATGTCTAAACCAAATCGGTTTTTGTTTTTAGAATAGACGGGTGTCCAGTTTACACAGGTTGAAGTAACAAACATTTCCTATATTGGGACTTCATTTGAAGTTCAGTTTATAGAGGATTCTGTTTTATTCAGGGTTTGGTTTAGACACGATTCACTGTATATATACCATGAATTTATTAGAATGCATTGACTACAATGTCTATAGTGTTCATGGTTATCGCTGAACTTCAATTGTATATCCACCATAAAATGCAAATGTAGAATTGGAAGCAATTAGTAAAATATCAAAACTATGGAAAGGAATTTGCAAATCTAGAAATATTATTCTGCATTAGGCTTTTTAATAAAGAAATATTAATCTTGTTTCACACTAAGCACAATTACGTACAGTAGTTTATTCTTTAATCATGAATGAATAAAAATGAATCTTGTTTCACACTAAGCACAATTAAGTACAGTAGTTTATTCTTTAATCATGAATGAATAACAATTTATTAATACTATTTTTATAGATACTTGAACACTTACAAAAAGTATGCCAATTTACTGAACAATGAAGCAGAACAGGAAGTTGCAGCTTTTCTAAGGGAAGACCACTCCATTGAAGCTTATAAAAATGTAAGTATTGACAGAACTTTCTTTCAGATTGAAGGACGCTTTATTTTAAGGGTTATATGTGTTTAACACCACTTTCAGCGACGTTATTTCATATATATGGAGAAAATGGTATTGCATAAATTCATTATGACTCAAGAAAAATATGTAATCAATAACAATTCATTGTAAAAAATACTTTTCAATATTTCATAATTACAATGGGTGAAATAAAAATATGAAATGTCAATCAATGGAAACAGGAATTACAATGTAAATGTCCATTAATTGATTAGTGTATAAGCAAAACCTTATTCAACATTTTTAAAAAAGCTTACAGATTCTGTTGTTCATTGTTTACATAGGTATATAATGAGTGGAGATATTTTCTCTTTTCAGAAAATCATAGCATTTAACAAACTGAAGGAGGAGATTGCCTTACTAAGAATCACAGTACCACTAAGTATGTTCTGTCTAGATTGTGTAGCATTAAATGAAGATTTGTGTGGTAGAGCTGAAAGACTTAAAGATAAACTAGTCACTAGACAAGTTGATGACAACAGAGATATGAACAGAGCGTAAGTTCAACAGCAAGAGAGTCAGGAGACAAGTCCTTCATTTGAGCTACCTTAATAACTAAATTCAAGATTTTGACAAGATGAATTTTATTGTAAAAAAAAATAATGGAGCAATCCTTATAATATAACTCCAAGCCACTTAAATTATATAACACAGTCTCAGTATCAACTCTTATGTAATCAGAAATTTTGTAATGCTACAGAATTTCTGTTTGGTTCATAGATTATATAAATATTCTTGATAAATAATGTCATAAAATTTATTCAAAATATTGTCAGTCTTAACATTATGTGAAGATTTGTGTTGAAATATCTTTTCCCATTAACTTTCTAGGCATCACCATATTTCCCTTCCCATATTTACAGTTTTCTTTTCCTTTTCCCCCCACTAGTAAGCCTATATTGTGATAGACATAGCTGGCTTAGCTTCAGCTGATCATGTAGTTGAAAGTCCTTAGTAGAAATTTTGTTATGAATTTTGAGGAAAAAAATCTTAATAAAAGATATATATTTGCTTTAATATAATAATAATCACCAGGAACTGTTTGTAAGCAAATTAATGATTTGTTGAAGCAAGGGAATAAACAGATAATATTTTATTTTCAGACTGTGTGAAAGATATGACAAAATGGCTGATAGAGTAAATGAAACACCAAAAACAACACAGGAACTAGTGGAGATACAGGAATTCATGAAAACAGTAATAAATATTTTTGAGTTAAAAAAAAAAACCAGAAATTATAATTCAAATTGCCCTAAAAGTTGTCTTCTGCAATGTGTTACAAGCAATAATATTATTTTTGAGTAAAACAGAAAATATGCAAATATTAAGGAATAATCATTATTAAATAACATTAAGCAAATTTGCACAGAATTTATTTTCAGATTTAAAGTCACCAACTATCATCTTAAGTGCTAATTTGTATGAGTTAAATTGTGGATAAACACTAGATTTAAACTATGGATAAACACAAATTTTGTTTTACAAATGGTCCTTCAGGCTTTAATCAGTATGGAGGCCAGTCAGCAAGTTTATAGAATGTATCAATTAACATTAAATTCTTGCATTATAGAACAAACTTTGAATGTTTTAAAGATTGATTATTTAGTACAGACAACCACATAAAAACTTCACTTTGTACAGTACAATTTTGTGTTCTCTAATTTCTTATAAATAAGTCGAATATTTCTAAATATGTGTTGTTTACCATTGTAGTCCCAGGAAGTGACAGTATATAAATTGAAAGATGATATTGAAGATGCCAAGGATCGTCTAATGTTCCTCTTAGATTATGCTATATATCCCAGTAAGTATCTCTCTGTCATTTTGAATGGAAATTTTAAATCTCTTGATTGAAAGGCATGTTTTCATTCATGTTTGTTTTAATATGCAAAACTTATATTGTAATACTATCTTTTGGTATAATTGATTACAAAAAAAATGTAGGAAATTTGAATTTTCACAATTTCAAATTATAAAGTTTAATGTACCATTCTATTATGTTAATTTGTAATTTGTAATCCATATACCCACCTTTGATAACATTCATGAAACATGTTTAGTTTTGTTGTAATTGTATAATAAGTATGAAATAAAGAATAACTTTGTCAATCAAAGTGACAACATATTATACTTCTGTATCAAATATACTTATTACCTATGGAATTTATCCAAGTTTGGGAAAATTAAAATAAATTTTGCTGATAAAACCCTTCATTCAGAAAAAAAAATAGAAGTAAAGTTAGTGATATTGACGATTTTGTTCTTTTTTCTTATAGCTGAAGATCAGAAATTGAATACCCATGTCTTCCATTGGCCAGATCATATTAAAAATGTCTTTGAAATAGCTCAGAAGATTATCCACAGCAAGAGAGATTCTATTGAGGATGAGTTAAGAAGTAGGACTTCTAAATTTGAGGATAAACTCAATGATATGTTGAAGGAAGTTGAATCTTTCAAGAAAAAAGAGGTTTGTTTTCTGCTTATGAAAAGAAAGTTTAAACAGTGATGGTCATCAATTCCACCAATATCAACAAAACGAACAATCACCTCTCATCTTTATAGCACAAAATAGACCACAACACACTGTATGATTAATTTATTTATCTTGAACTATGAAGCAAGTCATATGTACCTGTACAAAAATTATAAAATTAGTCAACTCTAAGGTTTTCTTTTTAATATAAAATGACATTGTAAACACAATTGATAATTTCTACTTGATAGCTTAGATTTAAACCTTTTTCATCTGTATAAATAGCTTTTAATATATCAAACTATTACTATATTCCAGTCCACTTATAATGAAATCAGTTATTATAATGAAAAATCTGTTATATTGGATAGATTATTTTTTCCCACCAATGCCCTTGAGTATATATCATGTCTGGTTATATTGAGGTTTGGTTATAATGAAAAGATTTCATGTCTTCCTAAAATTTCATTATAAGTGGACCAGACTGTATATGGGTAGTCTAAATTTATATTTTATAAACTGTTGAATAAGCATGTGTTATATCAAATTCTAACATGACCTCCTTCTTTCACTTTGTTAACAAACGAGCGAGTTATCCATTTGGTATAATCTCATTAGCAAATAGGCTGGTGAATGTGACTGACTTTCCCATTGGCAGCATAAATTGTAACCCGAATAATGCCCTTGCACCTGTACATATATATTTTTTTTTTTTCACCATTGTTGTCACAACCCACATGGGCAAGTGCAATAATTCTCTACCCAGAGACCTGCACTTTATTGGAAGAAGAAGAAGGAATGCCGATAGAGGGCGCAGTATTATTCGAGTTACATAAATTGTGTGCGACATTTTTCGCAAGCGTAAATATAAATTACCATCTTCCAATCAAAGTATACTACCGTATTTGTACTCTTAGACATATCAGAATCGAAATAAATCATGGAAGCCAGAATGTGTTTTCAGTTTTAACATGGATTGGCAGATATTAGTAAATGTTATCCCTCGCTTCTGGCTCGGGATAAAATACTAATATCCGCCAGTCCATGTTAAAACTCAAAACACATTCTGGCTTCCATGATTTATTTCTTAAATAAAACTACAGTCAAACCTGTATATAAAGGCCACTCAAAGGAACCTGAAAATGTGGCCTTTATGGACAGTTGTCCTTTTTATATAGGTTAAAAATATATACACTGCTCATTAATGGTAAAAATGAGACTGCCCTTTATGAACAGTGATTTGTTATATAGAGGTGCCCTTTAAGGCAGGTTTGACTGTGTTTGTCTGTAAATACTCACATATTTTTATTGATAGTCTCTTAGTTTCCAAATTCTAGAATAAATTATCGATTATTAAACCCAATACTATTTTGTAGTTCCTAAGTGAAGATGCTATGAGACACAACACAGAGCAGTTAGCTACACTAGATACCAACCTTGTAGCAGCCCGTGATGAATTGGAGGGTATAAACCAAGAGGAGGCTCTATTAGAGTGGGAGCAGAGTTTCTTCCCACAGTTACAACAGATGTTTACAATGAAAGAACCCTATGAGAAGTTATGGAATACTGCTTATTCCTTCCACCAGAAGCACGAGAAATGGCTAAATGGTAAATAAAATAAAAAACAGGCTTTAATTTTATCTCCCCGCCACTTGGCATTGTGGGTATTAAGTTTTACACATGTCTGTCTGTATTGTCTCACATTTGGTTTCTGTTCAATAATTTAAGTTCCCCTTATGCAAATCATTTGATATTTATACACAAAGATCTGATATCATAAAAGGAACATCTAGTTTGATTTCGGGGGTAACAAATTTTTCTGTTCTTGAGCTAGAAGTGGGGCATCCGTGTCATATAGACACATTCTTACATTTTTACACTCTAGATTTATTTATTTCTTTCATATGTGATCGTGTCAACACTGATTGGTCAATAACTGGTTTTTATTTCATAAGCTAACTTTCTCTTGACATATTAAAATTAAATGTTAATTCTTGGTATTTTTTTACTATGAAAAAGGGGGGGCGGGAGGGTGCAATCTGAATAAAAACTTTAAATCACTATGATCAAAATGACCTCACAAACTTCTATTCAGCAAAATCCTGTCTTATTCAACCCTACTTTAAATTCCAGTTGTAGTACAATTCATATATTTTGTATCCAGCTGTCTTGTGTGGTCATTTTTTCATGGTGTTCTTGAATAGTAACACAGGAGAAGTTATACTTGTATGTCCTGTCTCTTCACAAAGCTTTGTATTTTGCAATTACTAAAGTTGTAAACTTACTATAAGTTTCATCAGACAGAAATTGACTTTTGTGTAAATAAATAAGAGGGGGGGTTGAACTACTTTTATTATATCAAATACATTTAAGGATTGATCGCAATTTTTGTTCGGTTCATGAAGAAATAACCTCAATCAGATTGTACACACTGTGTAACCCACGTAGCTGGTTACACAAGGGTGTGTACAACCTGATTGAGCTTATTTCGAATGAACCGAACAAATAATTTCGATCAATCCTTATAAATTAATTCAAACTTTTTTGTTATGATATTGAAAAATATATTTATTTTTTCAAAATAAGGCAAATGATTGGAAATAAATTTAAATAACCCCAAAGGTGCCTCATTTAAAGAAAATCGCCTGAAAAAAATAGAGTAATATATAAAACTTGTGATAAGTCCATTTACAGCAATTAATTATCCTTGAGATTTCTTGACTCATTATAAGTTCATATTTATTTTACTTTTATGCATTCATTAAATTTTATTTATTAGGAGCATTCCAGGATTTAAATGCAGAGGATATTGAGAATGATGTTGGAGATATGTGGAGAGTAATGTACAAGCTAACAAAGACATTCAATGACCAAGCTGGTCCTCGTAGAATAGCTGAGAATGTCAGAGGAAAGATTGATAAATTTAAACAGCATCTACCAATCCTACAAACTATTTGTAATCCTGGTATCAGAGACAGACATTGGACAAGGGTAAATATATTATTAATAAAAATAAGATTCTCCTCCCTCAGGCATAGATGAGCTTAGTTGATTTTGGCTATCCGGTTATGGCACTTTCGTTTTATTGCTCCCAAAACTTTAAATTATTTTGCTTTCCAATCTTTCGATTTTGAGCGTACCTGATGAAGGTTATTCCAGAAACACGGCGAGCGCACTAAATTTGATATCTACGTTTTTATTTTTATATGATTAAAATCTAAATTGTAAAATCTGTCTAAACAATATTATGTACTTATTCTAATTTTAGTTTTCCTGACCCACAATGCCATGTGAACTATTGGCAGTACTTCACATCTGTCATCTATTTGTTCTGACATGAACTTTTTAAATTTTCTTCTCCTGTTAAACCAGTGTCAATTTACATTAAGTTGAGTCCAATCATACGAAGGGTGTCAGATTTAGTATGACGACCCACAACCAACTTGTCTGTTTGCTACTGTATATGGTACATAGAGATTAAACAAATATAAAGACGTACTAGACTTAGTCCAGCCAATAGAGATAGGGTTAGAGTGATGGTATTTAATGCCACTTTCAACAATATTTCAGTTATATTGTGCCAATACAGATATATTTTTCTCCAAATGAGAGCTTAAATTTGAACAAGTTTTGGTGAAATACTTCCTATTTTGCAAAATATTGATTTATTTGCACATTTTCCCCCCCATATTATTTGAGTTTAATATTGCATCCTTTGGTTTAAAAAAAAAAAAATACTAATAGGTTCTTACACGAGTCCCTATTGAAGATCTGGGATTTCTTCCACGAGTGTGAGAAATTCCATCTTTACACGAGTGGAGCGTAGCGGAACGAGTGGAAAGACGCTGACTTTCTCTCATGAGTGGAAGAAATCCCAGATCTTCAATAAGGACGAGTGCAAGTACCTGTTTCTTCCGTTTCAACTTAAAAACAAAGCATGTCAATTTCATTCATTCATTCGCATGTCAATGTCATGGTAACTACACAAAATATTACAACACCACGTGCAATGCAGTAAATACACACTTATTTAAAACCGCATTAAATCTATTAGGGGAAATCAATTAAAATTCAGGTAAAATTGATATTTGAAGCTTTTTTAGATCTACTAAGACGACAATTTATATTACTACAGCAGTCGTAGAAGCGGACTATTGATTATACTCGGCCGATTTGATTGGCTGACAATGCCATGTAAGACAATGTCACGCGCAGTTGTCTTTATGGCTTGTCTTACATAGAAAACACATCAAAACGGAAGAATTAATGTGTATAGCCAATTATACATGTCTTCAAAATGGGAAGAAAAGTTTTAAATTAAAATTGTTTTTTTAAAGGATTTATTCACACATGCTATTTAAATTTTCATTTTTAGATGAGTGAAATTGTAGGAATGGACATAAAGCCACAGGAAGGAACATCTCTCAGTAACATGTTGGAATTTGGTCTTACCAAGTTTTTACCACAGTAAGTTTTAATGGAGAAAAAGAAAATGTTACAATTTATTGTCTGTTGTATTGAGAAAGCTAGTGAATAAAGATATTCCTTTGAATCATTTTATGTCAAAGTTTATAACTGTATTTTAAGCACTTTAGATGTCATTATTTGATAAATGTCTTATCTGTGCAATAAATATACTGCTTTATACTAGACCAACATGCTGAGTTGGAGTTTTATAATGCTTACTCAGTGAAACAATGCTCCACAGGTAGACATGTCACTCCTTTCAAACACACTATCAAGTAACCAGTCTTGTCTTTTACTTCCTTAATGTTGTATGCTTAGCTGAGAAGCTGTAAATACCAATTTCATAGTCTTGCTTTGAAGAAACGTGCAATCAAGCCCACAACCTACCACACTAGAGGCCAGTACACTAACCATTACACCAACACCGAGATTACTCTTTTCTCTACATTGTACACTAACCATTACACCAACACAGAGATTACTCTTTTCTCTACATTGTACACTAACCATTACACCAACACAGAGATTACTCTTTTCTCTACATTGTACACTAACCATTACACCAACACAGAGATTACTCTTTTCTCTACATTGTACACTAACCATTACACCAACACAGAGATTACTCTTTTCTCTACATTGTACACTAACCATTACACCAACACAGAGATTACTCTTTTCTCTACATTGTACACTAACCATTACACCAACACAGAGATTACTCTTTTCTCTA
>MJUT01054511.1:373531-384260 GCA_002080005.1 Gigantidas platifrons
ACCATTACACCAACACAGAGATTACTCTTTTCTCTACATTGTACACTAACCATTACACCAACACAGAGATTACTCTTTTCTCTACATTGTACACTAACCATTACACCAACACAGAGATTACTCTTTTCTCTACATTGTACACTAACCATTACACCAACACAGAGATTACTCTTTTTTCTACATTGTACTATAGATTATTACAGTCACTCTTTGTGGATTCTGATTTTTTTGTTACAAATTGAGATAAACCAGCTATTTTGATAAACATTTAGTAACCTAAGCAACTGATTTAGTATGAAGAGGATTACTGGTATGTGATAAAAATATTCATAATGTTTCGATTTTTACAGATTAGAAGACATAGGAGCCTCGGCTGCTAAGGAATTCTCTCTAGAGAAAGCATTGGAAAGAATGAAGTTTGAATGGAAGGACATGGCATTTGAATTGATTCCATACAGAGAAACAGTATGTTAGATTTGAAAATGTATACTCAATAAGTCAGGGTCCGAAATTAACGGACGCTAAGACGCATTTTGCGTGTACTTTTCTGATTTTGCCTCTAAAAAATATGTAGTGGAAGCAAAATATTGTGTGTATGTTATTTTCAGTAGATTGAATGAAGCAGAAAGATCGAGAATTGATAAAAAAAAAACATGTTCCCTTTCATTTAAATGAAGCAGAAACATCGAGAATTGACAAAAAAACATATTCCCTTTCATTTATTAGCAAACGATACTGATACCGTATCTCAATAGTGACTGAAACCCAGTTCAAACATCGGAGCCTCTCTGGAGTTTTTATTAGCAATTGCAGCGGTGCTCTGTAATTGGAGGAAAATAGTTTTAACACGCACAAGAACCTTAACGAATACGACAACATCTGGTAAATGGGTGTCACGACCCGTAATGATTTTGAACTATTGTAAAAGTAAAAATAGGCCTACTGACAACATATGTGTATCTCAATCTGTTCTATCTACATCTTTCTTCAGTAAATTTACTTGAGCAAACTTTGATTAGAGTTTATCATTATTATATTTTTGAAATGCTCACAGAAAAAAAAATTGCTTCAAAGATTTACAAAATTCACACAATTTGCTTGTAACAATTTTGGTAACAAGCAATAATTTGCTTGTGGACATAAAAGTTAATTTCTGTGCCTGTAAGTACTAGTGTTGTTTGTCAACACAAGATTTGTGAAAAACCAATTTTTTTTTAAATTACAGTTAAGAGTAAGTGTCAATTTTTGACTCACAGTAAAATTAAACCCTATTATATTTAGACTTTTTAGGCAATAACCTAAAAATTCAAAGTAAATATAAAGATATTGATTTATTCATATTATGTACATTTAAACAATTGTTTTACAGGGTGTAAGTATTTTGGCAGCACCTGATGACATACAAGTATTACTGGATGATCATATCGTAAAAGCTCAGACCATGAGAGGATCACCTTTTATCAAACCATTTGAAGTAGAGATGAAGGAATGGGAAGAAAAACTTGTGTTGATGCAAGACATTCTGGATGAATGGCTGAAGGTAAATTATACATTAGATAAACATATAGTTGCCTGTTACAATAATGCTTACATATTGTTTAAACTGAAATGGATGCTCAACTTTGCAGATAATCTTTAAATTGTCTTGTTTCAAGTTGTTTCCCTTATACAAATTTGAAATTTATACACAAGGTCAGGAACCATATAAGGAAGGTCAAGTTTGATTTCTGACTGCCTCTTTTTTTGTGTTTTGGGGTTATGCCCCTTAGATTGGCTGAAAAATAAGAATGAGACATGTGTTCTATGGACACATTCTTCCATTTTTTGTTTTACATTATACCCCTGCTCCACCGGAGGGGGGGTATACTGTTTTACCTCTGTCCGTCCTTTCGTCTGTCTGTCTGTCCTTCGTCCATCCCAAGATATTTTTCGTTGCATTTTTCTCAGCAACTATTAATGGCAGAAATCTTATATTTGGTCACAAGCTTCATATAGGTACCCCATATGATGGGAAGCGTTTTTGGACCCGTCACATTCCTACTTCCTGTTTGCCGACTTGGTTTGTTTTTATACACATTGAACATATATGCAGGGGTATCATAAGTGAGCATTAGCTCACAGTTCATCTTTTTTTATCAGTAATCAAGGTAATGTGTATAAATAAAGACAGTAATTGATGATTTCAGTCAGTATATGTCATTTAGATTTTATTATCTGATCTTCTATAAATTTGATAAAGTTTACTGTTTCTGTCAATTTAACTTTGATATAATGATTTTTTACAGTGTCAAGCTACATGGTTATATTTGGAGCCAATCTTCAGTTCAGAAGATATCCTAGCTCAGATGCCAGAGGAAGGTCGTAAATTTGGTATAGTAGATAGTGTATGGAGAGACATCATGACTGAAGCTGTCAAAGATCCTAATTGTCTTGTTGCAACAGGTCAGAACAATATGTTGGGACGATTAAGAGATGCAAATAATCTGTTAGAGGAAATTCAGAAGGGATTAAATGCTTACTTAGAGAAAAAGAGATTGTACTTCCCAAGGTAATGTTTGAAATAAAAACACTCTTTTTATTTATTTTAAATTTTGTCTAAGTGTAAAGTTGGATAGTCTTTCATGTTCATTTACATCTATATTCTTTCTTACTAACTATATGATTATATAATGTGTCTATATTTACTGTTTTTCTTGACAATGTTATTGTATTAGAGTACCACTTTTAATTTGTAAAACTAGTTTGCTGTATGTACAGTTTTACTTCACCGTTATTTTCATACAAAAGAAATATATGGATATTATATTTCCCGCTTTTGATGGCTTGTATACACGAGTGGATTGTTTTACCATAATTTTGTATACATTTTATAGTACATGTTTATATATGTATAGTACAGGGGTTTGTTTACTTTTTATCACCATCGTAAATATAAGTAAAAATGTCCATTATATTATTGCAGATTTTTCTTCTTATCTAATGATGAGTTGTTGGAAATATTATCTGAGACCAAGGATCCCATGCGAGTACAGCCTCATCTGAAGAAATGTTTTGAGGGCATAAGTAAACTAGAATTTACAGAAAACCAGGAAATTGTAGGCATGATCTCAGCAGAAAAAGAAACTGTGCCATTCAGTACTAAAATTATACCAGCTAAAGCTAACGTAAATATATTTACTTGTGTAGCTATTATTCCTCTACTATTTTGTCAGGGGGGTTTGTCCTAGTGGGGCTTATGTCCTGTTCTCATGAACAGTACAATTTATCTTATCATATAAATCTAGGCTGTCGTGGTCTTGATCGTATGGTATTTGGATTTACAACTACCTGTGCAATCAGTGCCTAACACCACTAAAGTTATGAGTTTGAATCCCACAGATGATCGATACAACATTATGTGATAAAACTGACGACCATGATATAACTGAATTATTGTTCAAATTGGAATTAAATTAAATATCCAACATGTTTTTTGTCATTTGACATGATTCTTTATTTTAATATTGGAGCCTAACAGAAGTGATAATTCAACTTTTTATATAGTGTTAACAGACATACAGACGTGAAATAAAATTATCCTATTGTAGTGACAGTTATCATGTATAACTGGGATACATTGTCTAATGATTTAGAGTCATATTATTGGTCCCTTTGAATCGCATAATAAAACATGGGAATCACAAGGGTTTCAGGTTTGACTGTGTTTAGGCAGGTTCAAAGTCTATGTGTTGTTATTGTTGCATGTTTTCCAGCTTGCATTTTCTATCCAAAAAGATACATGTAGTTAAATCTTTAATTATAATCATAATATTGAAACATTTTCATTTTAAGAGTCTGATAAAGAAATGGTAGAGAAATATCTATATCATGATAAGACAAGTTTCAGTAACGTAATCGTGAATTCTAATAATTGTATTGTAGGGTATGGTAGAGAAATGGCTGTTACAAGTCGAGGATGTCATGATAAGTAGTTTACGTAAAGTAATCATGGATTCTAATGCAGCCTATTCTACCACACCTCGTAATCAGTGGGTCATTGAATGGCCAGGACAAGTGGCTATCTGTGTGGGTTCAATATGGTGGACTCAGGAATGTATTGAGGCGATGAAAACTCCAGATGGAATGAAGGTTTGTCATGTTTTAATGTAGATTTCCTGTTAGAATTTTATTTTATTTCTATGTAAATGTTGAACAATATTTAAAATAGTTCTTTTAGATATTCATCCACAAAGAAATGTTAATTACTTTACTCTTACTACTCAACTTTATGAATTATTCCTTCCTGTATTTGACTTGTAATGTTGTTTCTATGAGAAATTTAATTTTCAAGTCTTACAGCCATAAGACATGTTTTAGATTTGTTATAATTATATTGTGGTTATGAATTTTATTGGAAATTATTAACTTAAATACTATATTGTTACATAATTATTAACTTGAATATTATATTTTTACAGAATTGTTAACTTGAATAGTATATTGTTACAGAATTATTAACTTAAATACTATATTGTTACAGAATTATTAACTTGAATATTATATTGTTGCAGAATTATTAACTTGAATATAATACAGAATTATTAACTTAAATACTATATTGTTACAGAATTATTAACTTGAATATTATATTGTTGCAGAATTATTAACTTGAATATTATATTGTTACAGAATTATTAACTTGAATATTATATTGTTACAGAACTACCATATAAAATGCAACGGTCAGATAGATCAGATTGTCAAGTTAGTGAGAGGGAAGTTAGATGCTGGAATCAGAGTAACACTAGGAGCTTTAACTGTAATTGATGTACATGGTATGTATAAGATAATAAATTAACTTTATTATGTAAAGTATACATATTGTTGTTGATATTACTGGAATTGTTGAACATCACCGTTTTCTCCGGGTAGTTCGGTTTCCAATAAAACTGACCACCATGATATATCTGAAATATTGTTGAAAGTAGCATTAAACACCATAAACTCAACCCCCGTTTAAACTTTTTTTTCATAAATAAAAAGAATGCATATTTAAGCAAACATATTAGAAGTATGATCTGTTTTACATTAATCAATAGATGGATAAAGAAACACATATTTTCAAAATAGTTACATATATTAGTACTATCAGTGCTTAGGCATATGACTTGTGTAATATATTCTTAATGAGATACTTATTCTATTTCATGTCAGTTTATTCATGTAATAGATTTACCTTACATTCTCATAACACCCTGCATTTTTGTGGTTTTCAGCTAGAGATGTTGTAGCTCAAATGTCCAAAGATGGTGTATCTAATCCATTTGACTTTGATTGGCTGTCTCAGCTGCGTTACTATTGGGAAGATGATGTCATTGTGAGGATGATAACTACAGATATTGGATATGGTTATGAATATCTGGGTAACTCTGGACGTCTGGTCATTACACCACTGACTGATAGGTGCTACAGGTCAGTCTGTTTTCTTGAACTTTTGAAATCTGGTGTGGTGCTAAAGAAAATTAGTCTAGTAAGCTGACATGGACTGGAAAGAAAGATAAAGGATTATAACTTGGATAAAGTGACCAACAAATTTCATGTTTAAATAAATTTGATCTTACAAATGATACATATATTCTCTCTCTTCTTCTTGTAAC
The DNA here is from genome assembly GCA_002080005.1 of Gigantidas platifrons. NCBI lineage: Eukaryota > Metazoa > Mollusca > Bivalvia > Mytilida > Modiolidae > Gigantidas > Gigantidas platifrons. The sequence continues at coordinate 379,168 of MJUT01054511.1, forward strand.
ATGCATTCATTCCTTTCATTTGATCTTTTTATGGTTTATATACCAACAAGTAAGCAACAGATAAGAACTATGAAATAACACACACAGATACGAGATATTGCACACCTTAAGTCTGGGCTGTAGCTCTATTACTCTCAGAGAGCCGTGCAATAATTAACGACCTAGATGTGATATTGCATGCATTAATGGTACAATTCATTTATGCCACGGTTTTCTGAGTGTTTAACAATCTCACACTTCCGATCGATTGTTTAACCATTTAACTCAGAAACTGTGGTATAAATATTACTTAACCCATGACAGTAAATAAATACATGTGAAGAGTAATGTCAATTTAATTTCAGAACTTTGATGGGAGCATTGAAGTTGAATCTTGGTGGGGCTCCTGAAGGTCCTGCTGGAACAGGAAAGACAGAAACTTGTAAAGATTTGGCTAAAGCTGTTGCTAAACAGGTATCATACTATTTTTCTGTACATCTTAAAGCTGATAGAAATGTCAGGTTGTTTCAATTGAATTGCCTAGATGAATGACAAGCACACATTTTTCAACAATCTGTTCTTGAAAATTAAAAAAAAATGTAATTTTTATCTTTGCTTTTCTAACTGTTGCTATCAAAGTTTGGTCCATATTACAAAATGATGTCCAATTTTCCAGTCTTACTGATTGTGATATTACCCATACTGTTAATTGAACGGTATTTTGAATATTTTACAGACTCATAAATTATATGTTAAAAGCATATCATTTAATTTTTTTTTCTTTTCAAATGAAGTACAGTTTACTATTTCCAAATAAAAGGACACTTTGAAACTCAATCCGAATGACTCTTTTATTGAAATAGATATGTAGGCTATGAATTACTGAAAAATATATACCAACAGTTAAATATGGCTGAAGAATAACAACAATAACCTTGAGTAAGGTTTATTAAAAAATATACTGCCATTTTTGACTTGTGCCATTAAGTTTGATGTCCTAGGATATACAAATTTGTTCCTACTCTGTAGTCTAGCCTAGTTATAAAAAAAATATTTTAAAATTATAAAAATGTATGAGGGAAAAATGAAGAATATCAAAAAATGTATTTAACTTTACTATTCCATTAAAAACCACAAGATCTAATCTGTGTATCTGTATGATTTGATATTTTTCATTCCATTAAAAACCACAAGATCTAATCTGTGTATCTGTATGATTTGATATTTTTCATTCCATTAAAAACCACAAGATCTAATCTGTGTATCTGTATGATTTGATATTTTTCATTCCATTAAAAACCACAAGATCTAATCTGTGTATCTGTATGATTTGATATTTTTCAGTGTGTCGTATTTAACTGTTCTGATGGTTTGGATTATAAAGCCATGGGAAAATTCTTCAAAGGTTTGGCTCAAGCTGGTGCATGGGCATGTTTTGACGAGTTCAATCGTATAGAACTTGAAGTGTTATCTGTAGTAGCTCAACAGATTCTCAGTATTCAACAGGCTGTAGCAGCAGGACTTAAAAGATTTCTGTTTGAAGGAACAGAGTTGGCATTAAACCCAACATGTACAATATTCATCACAATGAACCCAGGTTATGCTGGCAGACAGGAGTTACCTGACAATCTAAAGGTGGGTAGGAATCTCTAGATGTGTTAACGTTGTTCTATCATTTTCAAACCTTATGACATATTTCTGTACTTCTTTGAATTTCATCGGTGGTGTATTGGTTAGCGTGCTCGCCTGGAGTGTGGTTGATCATGGGTTTGAGCCATCGTTGGATTAAACCAAAGACTCTATAAATGGTATTTGTTGCTTCTATGCTATATAAATCTTGCAGCATTAAGGAGAAAGAGCAAAGACTGGTTGGCTTTTAATCAGGATAATGTTTCTTTAGTGGAGCGACATGTCTTCCCGCCGACTGTTGTTTCAGTGAACTAGCACTAAAAATCCAACAAAGCCTGTTGGTCCAGTACAAAACGGACATCATTATCATCGAATGTAACTTGTTCTCACCATGATATAGCTGAGAAATTACTCATTTGGCATTAAACAAAAAACACTCACTCACTCACTCACTTACTCTTTGTTGCGAAATACAAAATATAATGATATTTCGAAGAGGCGTGTGATAGCTGCTAGTATTATAGTATATAATCATTTCAAAAGATTGTTATATTTTAAGCTTTCAAATGTCAATGTTGTACTAATGTATTTCATTTAAAAGTTATTGTAAAAGTGTTTTTTTTTATCCTGAGGTATTTCTTTTTGTTATAGGTATTGTTCAGAACTGTAGCTATGATGGTACCTGATTATGGTATGATTGGTGAGATCTCACTTTATTCCATGGGATTTGTTGATGCCAGAAGGTGAGGAGATTATTTAAAATATATAATTATACAGTATAACCGGTAATTTCTGCGGCAATTTAATTTCTGCGGTATTCTGCGGTTAACTCCGAACCGCAGAAATTAAATAGCAAAATATTATATAAAATAAATGTTCAATATCCGGTACAAATACCTTTTCAAACGCTAACTCCAATTCCGCAGTAAGTGTCAAATATTTAATTAGACCTAATTACTATATCCAGATAATAAAAATAAAAAAATAGTACTTTATAAATGTTTACACAACTATTAAAGGTTATTTAGCTGTGGCATGATGATTTTTAACTGTTAATTACAATAAATCCAGATAAAGAAATATGATTGTACCACGCTGACACCGACAATAATTGAAACAATCACATGATTAAATGTTTACAATCATGATAAAGTTTATTAAAACAATATTTAAAATTGTTATTACATAAATTAACATTAGGGGTTTGTTTGTTTTTTTTTTTTAATTGTTGTAATAGTTTCGAATTAGATTGAATAATATCAAACTGCGTGATCTCGATCAGGATTCATCTAAAAACCAAACAAATAGAAATGTACAGGTAGTAGAATTCAGGTTAACCCGAGTTTGTACAATGTATGTCTACATTATACTAAAAGAATTGATATTATTGTTTCTGATCATAATTCTTTTAAACAAAATATTATTTGATAAAGTATGAAAATTCGACATTAAAATATATATCCGAAATGTCAATCATTATACAGATATCGATCCAACTGTTGACTGCGTATTTCCTATCAACAAAATAGATCGCGAAAAAGGTGAAAAGACAAATTAGAAGTTAACCAAATGTGTATTCAGAAGCTGTAGCCAAAGAACTAAATATGTTTTTACTTCTAAGGATCACTGTAATGTGCACTAGTTGTTTTTCGTAACATTGCTTCAGTTGTTGCTTCCTGTAAACAAACAAATTTTTTTTCCGTACCGAGATTTTCGATCCGCAGAAAAAAAAATCAGCAAAAATTAAATGTCTTCTTTTTAGACCAAAAACGCAGAAATTTCACACCGCAGAAATTACCGGTTATACGGTATTATATTAAAAATTAAATCAATAGAATTTTTTTTTTTTAAGTGAATTACTTGACAAACATTTATTGGCAATGTTGTATTACTTGGTCTCCAACTTATTAAATTGTCAGAGATGAAAGTTTTCCTCCGGTCAGTAGATTTCCTCTTTTTTACAAACTATTTGGAAATAAAATGTGTCAAACTTGGTCCAAACAGCTAGATTATTTCCTCTTTTTCATCAGCGAGCACTTTCATCTCTGATTTATTCTTTTTGTTTATTCAGACTCCATTACGGAATAGAAATCAATAGTTTTAGAGTTAGGGTTATGGTGTTTAATGCCATTTTCAACAATATTTCAGTTTTATTTGTGGAGGAAGCTGGAGTACCAAAAGAAAACCACCAACCTGCTGAAAGTCACCGACAAACTTTATCACATAATGTTGTATAGAGTACACCTGGCCTGAGCGGGATTCAAACTCATGTTAGTAGTGATTTGCACTGATTGCATAGGTAGTTGTAAATCCAACTACCATACAATCACGACCATGACGGCCCCCCAATAGTTTTAGTATGTATTCTTATTCAATGCTAAATAATACATCACAAAAATATCAGAAATGCAGACATTTCCACTCTGTGTAATAAATAATGGTTTGAAGCAGGAAATATGAAATATGATATTTACTGTTCGAAATATCTTTTACTTTGTTCAGATATGAAAAACGCCCAATAAACAACATTTATATTTCTTATCTTTTACTTTGTTCAGATATGAAAAATGCCCAATAAACAACATTTATATTTCTTCATATAGCAATAATTGTATATTAAATGTTTGTATGAATAATCATACAAATTTTTATTTAAGTAGTAAAATATTACATTTAAAGCAGGATTAATATTGATGCACTATGAAAGTGCAAAATCAATTTTTATTGTAATCAGTATATGATTATAAGTTGATACAGAATGAATGATAATGTAAGTTTGATTTTTAATTTAGTTTGGCCAACAAGATTGTAGCTGTATATACACTGTGTTCAGAACAGTTATCTTCACAACATCATTATGATTATGGAATGAGAGCTGTCAAATCTGTCCTAACTGCTGCTGGTAACCTTAAACTGAAATATTTAGATGAACAGGAACCAGTTCTTTTACTCAAAGCTATCATGGATGTCAACCTACCAAAGTTCTTAGCCCAGGATGTACCACTGTTCGAGGGTATTATTTCTGATTTGTTTCCTGGTGTTGAATGTCCCAAACCTGACTATGGCGTTTTCATGGAAGCTCTTAAAGACAATACACATAAAAGGAAACTTCAAGCTCATCCCTGGTTTTTGGAAAAGATCATACAAGTATATGAGATGATCTTGGTACGTCATGGTTTGATGATAGTAGGAGAGCCACTAGGTGGTAAGACACAGGGGTGGCAGGTGTTAGCTGATGCCTTAAGTGATCTTCATGCAGCCAATGCATACCCAGAGTTTAAGACAGTCTACAGGATAATTAATCCCAAATCTATCACAATGGGCCAGTTGTATGGATGTTTTGATCCAGTATCTCATGAATGGACGGATGGTTAGTATTATTTTTTGCCTAGTATAGTTTTATAAACAGGATCAAAACAAACTTTCATTTCAAGAAGAGATGTTGTGTAAAAAAAAATTAATTGTAGCGAGCGATCATGTTATGT
>MJUT01054511.1:410314-444045 GCA_002080005.1 Gigantidas platifrons
TGATATAGCTGAAATACTGCTAATGTTACTGTATAAACCATGTCATGATATAGCTGAAATACTGCTAATGTTACTGTATAAACCATGTCATGATATAGCTGAAATACTGCTAATGTTACTGTATAAACCATGTCATGATATAGCTGAAATACTGCTAATGTTACTGTATAAACCATGTCATGATATAGCTGAAATACTGCTAATGTTTGTGTTAAACATCAATCAATCAGTGTATAAATTACTTGTTAGGTATGGTAAACTTTGGCTTAGGTAACAGTTGATTTATTTCTTTTATTATTACATTAGAAAGAAATTGAAAATGATCATGAAAATATGATATTTTAGACCTGGCCACCAGATGCTCTTGAAATGGTAGCTAATAAATTCTTAGAAGATGTTGATTTGGATGATACCATTAGAAAAGAAAGTGTTGTAATGTGTAAAATGTTCCATGAAAGTGTTAGAGAACTTTCACTTAGGTTTGTATGTTAAAATCTTAATACATTATCACTGCTCTTGAATTTTAATCTCACACACACACACAATTTTTAGCTCATCTTACACATGGTCATTTAAACTTGTGGTATCTTTTCAAAATTCAGGAGGGCCCGGATGGCTCAATTAGTTAGGTAGTTGGATTACATAACAACTCATACAAGCCTATCATCAATACAGCGTGGGTTCGTGCCCAGCTTTGTAAATTACACGAAAGGGTGCACTCGACTCGTAGCCGCAAGTTTACCAGTTACTTGCCCATGGTAGATGGTTCTCTCAGGGTACTCCGGCTTCTTCCACCACTAAAACTGGTCGCCATGATATAGCTGAAATATTGCTGAAAGTGGCATTAAACACCAAATCAATCAAAATTCTGTGGGCATATTTTGAATTAACAAAATGACAGAGGAATGAAAATTTCTTGAAATGATGAAATTTGTTATAATTCTAGATTGAATGGGCTGACCTTTTAAACTGAATTGTTAAAAATATACTTTATATGAAGTTTGTAATTTTACAGGTTATCTCAATAGTGTTACAGATATTCATAAAAATATAACAATTGGTCCAGTTTTAACTTACCAGGAATTATCATTTGGTATCCTCACTATTTATCAAAGATGGCTATCATTATGGTTTAAACTATTTTCCAGTGATTGTACCAAAATTGAATAAGTTAATTAGGAAAATCATGATATCATCTGGCTGTATATTCAATACACTCTTCTGTTATTAAATTTTCCAAATCATTCTTTGTGTTGAGAAAAGGAAAGTTGTAAGTGTTAGTTGAGCACATTCATTCATATATGATATGAATTATTAATACTTGTATTTCTATTTTTCAGCTTCATGGAACAACTCAGAAGACATAACTATGTAACACCCACATCATATTTAGAACTTATTATGACATTTAAGTCTCTGCTAGGTGTAAAACGTGATGAAATCCTTACCTTAAGAAATCGATACCTAGTTGGTTTGGAGAAGCTTGACTTTGCTTCTTCTCAGGTTACAATTATGCAGGCAGAACTTAAGGCACTGCAACCAGAACTGATCAAAACATCAGCTGAAACTGAGAAACTAATGATCAAGATAGAACAGGACACTGTTGAGGTTGAAGCTAAGAAAGAGGTTGTTGCCGCTGATGAGGCAGTAGCTAATGCTGCTGCAGCTGCCTCTCAGGCTATCAAGGATGAGTGTGAGAGTGAACTTGCTGAAGCTATCCCAGCTCTAGAGGCAGCTATTTCTGCCCTGAATACACTCAAACCACAAGATATCACCATGGTTAAGTCTATGAAGGTAAGTCTATATACAGTGTAATAGTCAATTGAGGATATAAGTTTTTTTTATCCATCAGACATGAGATCTTTCTTACTTTCTGAGAACAATACCTGTGTGCTCCCTCCCTAAACAACACATAATTGATTAAAAGCTCTAATAATGCTGTATCATAATTTTTCAGTCTTGTTGTGAATACTGGTCAACAACATATCAAATGTTGACATACTACTTTAAACAGTACACCATTTAAAAATGAATATTGTTATCATAAAAAAATGAGTAATCTTTAGACATGAGATATATGTATTCTCACACTGTTAATTCATTTTTGTGTTTATCAATGATTAGCTTTATACATGCAAAATATTTTGTTACTTAAAGAGCCCTCCTCATCCAGTAAAGTTGGTGATGGAGTCTATCTGTGTAATGTTTGCCATCAAGTCAGAGAGAAAACCTGATCCCAGTGGTACAGGAAAAATGATAGAGGACTATTGGGGACCATCTCTTAAACTGTTGGGAGATTTAAAGTTTCTGGATAGACTGAAAGCTTATGACAAGGACAACATTGCACCTCCTGTTATCAAGAAAATTAGAGAAAAGTAAGCCATTAAGTTTAGACTTAAACTTAGTTTTCATATGCTGGATATGTGAAGATTAAACTTTAAATCTAAGAAAGAAAATAATTATCATTTTATATGTCAATCATATGTCTTAATAGAAAAGAATCTACTCCAAAAAAAATATCTCATATTTTATCAAATCACAAGAATACGTCAGATGAAAGTAAAATGCGTTTGCCTTGCTATGTATACTAAAGGCAATGGGCTGAAAAAACAAAAGCAAATGTATTTTGAAAATCCTCGTTTTCATTCAGATATTTCGGCCAGAAGTTCTTCATCAGTATTTTATTTCATCAAGCCTGTTACATGATGCTACTACATCTGAGATATATTGTAAACAGTTTACTTTATACCTTACATGTAGTACCATGGAACAGGCTTGATGAAATAAAATACTAACGAAGACCCAGTGCCCGAAACATCTGAATGAAAACAGGGAATTTATTATAATTTTATCCAGCAAATTTTCACCCTGAGAGAACAATTTAATAATTTAAAATATAAAGTTATCATTAATGTATGTAGACAAAACAAAATTGGTTCAAAGGATTAATAGTTTAGAAAGGTTTTCCTCTAATAATGCATTCTGTGGATATGTATAAAGCAACATTGAATTTCTTTTATGGCTGGTTCATCTTAATTTCATTGGCTTACCTGAAGATAGAGAAGTGAAACAGCTTTGAAATATTTTATATCTGAAATTATTAATTGGAAAAAAAAAACTGTACTAATGAAAAAATGTGTTTTGATTTAAGGTATACAAATAACCCAGAATTTGACCCTGTCTTGATTAAGAATGCCTCAACAGCTTGTGAAGGTCTGTGTAAATGGGTCAAGGCCATGGACATATATGACAGAGTGGCTAAGGTTGTGGCACCAAAGAAAGCTAAGTTAGCTGAGGCAGAGGCAGAATTAGCTGTTCAAATGGAAAAACTTAATGCTAAAAGAGCTCAGCTTAAAGAAGTAAGTAAATCATGAAAAAATGTGATATTTTATTTGAAAAAAAATATATTTCTTGATAATAATCAGAAACATTTTATTTTTATTTTTCAATTGCACAAGTAATTAAAACTATGAATAGAATGCACAACATTTTATTGTTAATGAATTGCTTCTTCAAAATGGTGTAAATGTTGATCAAGTGCAAAAATTGTGTGACCCGGTACATTGTACATGTATTATAATTTGTTCATTCTCTATATATAGGTTACTGATAGATTACAAGCTCTAAATGATGAATTTGAAGCCATGACACAGAAAAAGAAAGAATTAGAGACCAACATTGATATATGTGAAAAGAAGTTAGACAGGGCAGAGAAACTGATTGGTGGATTAGGTGGAGAGAAAGACAGATGGACTGAAGCTGCCAAAATCTTAGGAGATAAATATATCAATATCACTGGTGATGTCCTCTTATCTTCAGGATTAGTGGCTTACCTTGGAGCTTTCACTGTTGATTATAGACAGGTAAATGGACATGTTACACTGAAAAACAAATACCACGACTACAAGGTTAATTGGTTATGTATAACAATGTAACGCGATCCACCTGTACACAGATGCATCACAATTTTTTATTTAGCAATCCTAGAATCGATCTGAGTTCCGTAGTCCTATACAACTTTGTTTTTTAAAATGTGTGCTAAAACATGAGCCCTCCACAAGTGAGATAGTAAAAGTATAATAAATAAACTTTATGCAAATTTCCTGTGTGGAAATACTTTGGTATTCATGAAACAGAATTTGACAGTGTTAATACAATGCAATCTGACATCTGAATTTTCCCACATCCTGTGACATCCGACAAAAATTTATGGTCCCAAAGTAGTTCTGTTAACATAAATAAAACTTGAGTATTCTGACATCCTGTACAATCCGGCACATTTCCCTGGTCCCTTGGTGTGTCGGATTAGACAGGTTCTGACATCCTGTACAATCCGACACATTTCCCTGGTCCCTTGGTGTGTCGGATTAGACAGGTTCCACTGTACTTAATTATAACAACGAGAACCAACACATATACACTCTTTACAAGAATAGATTACACTTGTTCTTAGTTGGTAATAAGAAGTCTTTGTAAAATTAAGCACCAAAAATTGAACATGGAAACGAATGTTAAGAAATCAACAAATAATTCAATCCCCTAAATACATGAAATCACTCAGGAATGATGATCATAATTTTTCTGTAAATACACATGTGCGAAGTGAAGTATATTTTAAATTCTATCATTACATTGTTTATATAGCCAATGAAGGACATCATAATGAAGAATAACTTTATATTTTCAGCAAATCATTCAGAAATGGCATAAAGCATCAATAGAACGAAATATCCCCTGCTCAGAAAATTTCTCCTTGAATTCTACCCTTGGTGAGCCAGTGAAGATTAGGGCATGGAATATTGCTGGTTTACCTGTTGATTCATTCAGTGTTGACAATGGTATCATTGTTTCTAAATCACGTAGATGGCCTTTAATGATTGACCCTCAAGGTAAGTTTTATAAGAGTTTACAATCTCATCATCAGAATTTACTCAGAGTGAAAAGTTTACTGGACAGTTTATACTCATTTACTTTAAAGCCATGTAAAATGCTCATCATGAAATTTTTACACTATTTTTATTCAAAATTTGATTTTATTGAAAAACTTGATGTTGAATTAATTGTTTGGGTTTTTTAAGTTTGTTTTAATTTAGATTATTTGTTACAAACTCTTTATTGTAAACATCTTTCTATAAATATTTGTCCTAACTATCAGGGAATAGAATCTTTTATAAATACATCAGTACCTTGTTCTTAGGAATACACATGTTTATAGTATTCTTATGAATACACATGTTTATAGTTTGATTAATGTATCCACATTGTGATTTTAGGACAAGCAAACAAATGGGTGAAGAATATGGAAAGAGAAAATAAACTTGGAGTAGTCAAGCTGTCAGATACTAACTATCTGAGAACTATGGAGAATTCCATACAGTTTGGAACGCCTGTACTTTTGGAGAACGTTGGTGAAGAACTTGATCCCATACTTGAACCAATTCTACAAAAATTGACATTCAGACAACAAGGTGTAGATTATATACGTCTAGGAGACAATGTTATTGAATATTCTAAAGATTTTAAACTGTACATAACCACTAGATTAAGGAATCCTCATTATCTACCTGAAATTTCTGTCAAGGTAAGTTTTTGTTATTTATATGATAGTAGATTTTACTTCCTTTTGTTCCTCCTTTTGTTATGTAACAATATGGAATCCAAGTCTACAGAAACTGCATAACATTTAAATATAAAATAAAAATGCAGTCTCCATTCCAACATCATAATGTTATACACAGATAATTATAAAATGTTAAATAAACATATCATATGCACACATGTGATTGTGAAACTATTTGTTTTCTGTATACTTCTAAAGATACTGAATGTGAAAAACTTTGACTTGATGCAAATATTTCTACAATCATACTTTGGTAAGAAGTGTTTAACAATGAGAGAGGAAGTATCCGTTCATCCCTTGAATAATATCATACATTATACAATTATGGCCTTCATGAAGAGTTAATATCCATAATTATCAAACTAAGAAGGAGTTATTTCCCAAAGCTCAATTCAAATGGTTATTTTTCACTACATGCATATTCCTTATATATATATATTTCAGCATGCCGTATGAATAATTAGTTATTGAGAGGCATCGACATAATAACAGTAAAATGGCACAGTTATTCCTTACTCAGAGACTGTAGTAAAGTATAATAATAACTGATAATTCATCTCTCGTGGATTAATTTGTCTCGATATTGTAATATTAATTATTTGTAGGTATGTCTGGTAAACTTTATGATTACACCACAAGGTTTAGAGGATCAATTGTTAGGTATTGTTGCTGCTAAGGAGAAACCAGAACTAGAAGAGAAGAAAAATCAGTTAATTATAGAAAGTGCAGAGAACAAGAAACTACTGAAAGAAATTGAGGATAAGATTCTAGAAGTTTTGTCTTCATCACAGGTAAGCAATTAGTTAACTGTTTAATTGTTTGTTGAATTATTTACTTTCAAAGGTAAAAAAAAGTGTTTGTTAACTTCTAGTAATTGATTGTATCCCCTGTGATTATTTTGTTAAGGGAGGTAAGATGTTTTCATTGAAGTTTTTGTGTTTATGTCTCTGCAACCTCATACAAACTCCAATCTCCCTGGGGCCGTCATATTTGATTCTTATTGTAGATGAATTTACAACTACTTGTGCAATCAGTGGCTATCACCACTAAAGTTGTGAGTTAGAATTCTACTCATGGCGAGTAGTACTCGATACAAAATTATGTAATAAAGTTTGTTAGTGACCTGCGGCAGGTCTGTGGTTTTCTCTGTGTTCTCCGGTTTCCTCCACCAATAAAATTGACCGTCACGATATAGCTGAAATATTGTTTAATGCGTTGTTAAACACCATAACTCTAGCCCAACCTCTCTGCCTACTAGTGTGATTTTTATTGAATATTTAATATAATATTAAAACTTATGCATTCAAATTTGAAGAAATAAAACAAGATAAGAAGTGTTGTTATTCCATCCTGATATCTTCCTGTTTTCTTTGATATAAAACAAATCAACAAAAAACCCTTGTTAAGCTCTAGCTTTAAAATATTTGATGATTTCTGTCTTAAATATTTCAGGGTAACATTTTAGAAGATGAGACTGCTATCAAGATTTTGTCATCATCCAAAGTTTTGTCTGAGGAGATTTCTGCCAAACAAGAGATTGCAGCAGAGACAGAAAAGGAGATTGATGAGACTAGAAATGGTTATAAACCTGTGGCTATCCATTCTTCAATCTTATTCTTCTGTATATCAGATCTAGCCAATATAGAACCTATGTACCAGTATTCTCTCACCTGGTTTATTAATCTTTATCTGCAGGTAAATTTATTTATGATGTAGATATTTTCTATTATTGACCAGACTGATCATAGATGTTGCCAGCCATCAAAGATTTCAGAATAAAATCTAACAAGGGCAATGCAAAACATGGCGTATCCCCTCGCCTAAAAATTTGACCCAGTGACCTTGACCTTTTACCTATGACCATGAAAATCAATAGGGTTCCATATTCTCTTAAGGACTAAGTATGTACCAAGTTTGGTCAAAATCCATTGAAGGATGTTGATTCTAGAGTGTTCACAAGGATGTTACATGGTAAAAAATTTGACCCGGTGGCCTTGACCTTTGACCTTGAAAATCAATAGGGTTCCAGATTCTCTTAAGGATTAAGTATGTACAAAGTTTGGTCAAAATCCATTGAAGGATGTTGATTCTAGAGTATTCACAAGGATGTTATGTGGTAAAAATTTGACCTGGTGACCTTGACCTTTGACCTTGAAAATCAATAGGGTTCCAGATTCTCTAAGGACTAAGTATGTACCAAGTTTGGTCAAAATCCATGGAAGGATGTTGATTCTACAAGGATGTTACGGAAGGACGGTAGCGTTACTATATCCCTTTGCAACTTCGTTGGCAAGGGGATCAAAATGAAATGAAATAATGAGTGAAATGGTCAATATTCTGCTATATCATATTTTGACTCCTTACTCTTTTGTAATTGTCTACTACCAACAAATTATATGTTCTAAGCTAGCTAATAGTCAGAAATAAAATGAAAAGTAAAAAATAAAAAAGACCACATAGTTCCAAAATTCAATAGGGAATGGTTGAAACAGGCAAAATAGATACCACGAACACATAAATACATGACTGCTCACTTTCCTGAAAGAACCAAATAAAAACTCAAAAAAGCATTAAAATATTTTGTAGTAGGACAACAATTAATACTAGAATATAGATAATTCCTAAATCCTGATATTTGGAGATATTATAAACATATTGAATTTGGGAAAAAAAGGTTTCATAAATATTATTTTTTCATGCATAAGGTATTATTGATTGCATTACTTATTTCTACAAACTTATGAAGATTATATGTATAATAATATGATAATAAATACATGCTGAATATTCTTCTATTTCAGTCTATTGTGAACAGCAGTCCATCTAAAGTTTTAGAAGAGAGAATTTTCAACTTGAATGATCACTTTACAAACAGTATCTACAAAAATGTGTGTCGTTCACTGTTTGAGAAAGACAAACTTTTATTTTCCTTCCTTCTGTGTATAGGAATTCTTAAAGGAATGTAAGTACATGTATTATAACTAGAATTAAAATACAATCTGATAAATGGGGTGAGTCTTAGTTAAATGTGGGAAGACAGCAGAAACAGAATTAGCATAATGAATTTGATATCATTACAATTTTACCAGAAAATGTACGTTAAGTATCTGATGTTATGATGCACTTGTCACCAAAGAATTGGGAGCAAAAACAATTTGTGAACAGAGATAACTAGTTGTGAGGAATGGTATCTGTGTGTCTTACACTTATTTTATTTAAAACAAAAACACATTAAAGCCTTCTCCTCTGAAACCATTGATCAAAATGAAAGCACATTGGACTTTGGGGGATCAACTTTCAAAATTGTGTCACACGGTCCTGTCTTCCATCCAAGATGGCTGTTGTAACTAATAATAGAAAATTCTTTAATTGACCATTACTGTATTATTTAAGTCAAAATGAGCTCATATTCGAACAGCAGCTGCAAGACAATGAGTAGTTTTAAAATATGTGTGAGACAGGCATTGCTCTCGATCCAAGATGGTTGACATTTCTAAAAATAGAATTGTACAAATATTGTCATAAATTACAGAGTCATAATGATATAGCAGATTTCTAAATATGGTTGGGATGTTGTTAAAAAATGTACAATTTACACAAAAAATCCTTGCAATGCATTGTCTTTTTATCATGAAGTATATAGTAAATGTTTACACACAAGATTTAACATTGTCCAGTTATAAAGTTATACATGAGAATTTGTATGTAATGTTTGACAAGTATTCTTGACTGTTTGTTAGGAATAATCCTGACATTAATAGTTCATCGTAAGTATATAGTACAGGAACTAGCACGGTAGGGGGTTATGATGTATGTAGTAGTAATTGGAAGTACAATATGGGGATGTATATGTTCCTTAGATCATTAGATCTAGTTTTTATACTTGTAATAAAATTAATTTGATTGAAAATATTTTAATAGTTATTAAATCATTATCAGATCCCGATCTTCATTTTTATTGATTACTATATCAAAATATATCCATTTTAGCAATAAAATTACAGTGAAATCTGTCTTAAACTTGACACAATATGTAATGGAAAACCGTGTGGAAAACTTACAATGTTAATTGGCTAGGTTGTACAGAGTGTTAATCTGGGTTATAGTATATGAATGACAGACAGGCATGCAGGAAGGAAAAAGGATGTCTATTTTGTGTAATAAGCTCCTCCCTCTCACAGTTGTCAAGCCAGACCCTTGAACTTGACAGAATATTTGCATACACATTGAAAATACATTTCAGCAGATTCTCATGCTGTAGAGATGTTTGAGAATGCATCCCAGCTGATTGAGTCTTTGATCCATTTATTATATACTTGTACATCAATTTCAATCAAGATGATATTTCTTCATATATACATTCAGTCTATTTTGTTGATATAAATTTTTAAAGGATGTTCGGTGGAGACATGTTTCACTGTAATTTTTTTTAAATCTTTTAAGAAAGAAAAATTCAGCAAATAGTTATCGAGTATATTTATGGTGTTCATATGTATATTGCTTTTGATAACATTTACCTATTGCTACTCTACCCTGTATCTAAATATAAATCAAATTATTAGACTGATACCATAAAAACATATGGAACATCTGTACAAAATTAGGGGGATAGAGTGCTAGCTTGATTTCAGGAACAAGTGCTAAAAAATAATATAATCTAGAAATCTATGTTCATATAGACTGGAAGTTATACATGTATGCATGAAATATATATATATGTGTGTGTGGTCCATGTTTAGACTAGTTTTTTGGCCAATGGAATAATTAATAGCTTATTAGCCAATGGAATACCTAATGGCAAAACAAGCTTGTAAACCAATGAAATACATTGTTCTAAGACAAGCTTATAAGCCAATGGAATACCTCGTCATAATTGACTAAATACTAAATGAACATCTTTTCCAATTTGAATTTGTAGAGAAATTTTAAATTTAGGAATATTTTGAGATATTTCTTTTGGACAACAAACTGTGTCTAATGATGGCCTGGTGTGTAATTACAGATTTAGTACAATGGGGTCACTACATTGCTGTACAAGTGGTCTAGTTCTCTACAGTAAAAGTCTTGCTTAATTAGATATTTATAAGCTAATACCTATATATAGCTTTTACTGTTTGTAGAAAAGTGTTTACAGTATCATGTAACTGTTTGTAGAAGAGTGTTTACAGTATCATGTAATTGATAGTCCTTCATTTTACGTATATTTATTTATTTGTTTTTTAGATGATATTCTGTGTTAGTACATATTGTTTTGTTAAATTTTATTTTTGAATTAAATAGTATGTAGAAGAAAAATTCTAAACAAAATTTGGTCCAAGTAATATAAGATATTGTCTTTTATGATTGATGAAAACACTTGCATCAGTGTTGAGTAAGTATATCAGGACAGGTACTTTATCTCATGGTTACAGTACATATATTCTGCATATTTTGTTTATCTCCTCGATATGTTGCTTTCACTCATTGAAAAGAGAAAATTATAAGTAATAGTTAAATTAAGTAGTTGAAACGATTGTATGAATATAAAATTTGTCACTGGGGAAGTTATATTTTTTTTAATAGAAATTAGCAAAAAATAGTTGCTAATAAATTCTTCTAATATTACCATGTAATAGGGTTCCTAAAAATGTAACAAGACAGGTGGTCACTTAATACAGGTTACTTTAATATCAAATTCAGTACACAGGGATATATGAATAAGATATGATTTCTAAGGCAATATAATGTGCAGAATTCGGTTCAGTACTAAAAAAATTAATGCTATTCATATTGCTCAAAAGCATAATTTGTGATAGCTTGAATTTTTATTTGCATTACCTAACCTCATTAATGTGTGTGTGCTGTGAAGAACATAATCAATGTTAATTCTGCTTTATTTTGCTCCCATTGTCTGCTTATAATAGTACATGTTTAATTTGAATCACAAAATAATTTTCTTTTAATTTTATCAGGGGACGTGTTGACGACACAATATGGCGTTTCCTGTTGACAGGAGGTGTGGCTTTAGAAAATCCACATGCTAACCCTGCTCCAGATTGGTTGAGTGAAAAGTCATGGGGAGAGATTGTCAGAGCTTCCCTGCTGCCAAACCATAAAGGCTTATTTGAAAGTAAGATTATTTAAAAAAAAAAAAATTTTTTTATTGAAACGATTAAGTGATTCATGAAATTTCTGGTCTTCTTTAAATATGTTTTTCTTATTTTTAAAGTTGTGTTGCTTGTGTTACTCTTGAGAGTATATTAATACATTCCCATGTCAGTTACAGTGTCAATGGTTAACCTGAAATTACCAGATCTTTGATTTCAACATCATTTTAGGTCTTTATTGTAACACATTTGCATTAATTCCTTTAAATAGTTACATTGAAAAGCGAAATGGAAATATTGTCTTAAAACTTTTAACAAATATTATCATATATAATGCAGGCTAGTCAATTGAAATGAAACTTCCTTGCTACTGGTAATTTCCTAAAGGTCATTCATTCAGAAAAACTTCATATCATATATCAAACTTGGTATTGTAAATGATTGTATGTATTTTTGTAGAAATCACATCCCTTTGCATATTTCACGTT
Source organism: Gigantidas platifrons (assembly GCA_002080005.1). Classification (NCBI taxonomy): domain Eukaryota; kingdom Metazoa; phylum Mollusca; class Bivalvia; order Mytilida; family Modiolidae; genus Gigantidas; species Gigantidas platifrons. The sequence goes on from MJUT01054511.1 coordinate 422,509, forward strand.
ATATACGAGTATGTCCTGCAAACAATAAACGGCTTAGGACGACAGTGATGGTCTCACATCCGGCAAAATGAGTTTCAAAGATTTTGTATTATAAACAAATTAAAGACATTGTATTAATCTTCTTAATATCATCTATAATACTGAGCACTTTTTTTTTTAGCAAATTAGTAAACATTATACATATTACTAAGTACAGTAGTTTTCAATTTCTGTGTAGAAGGCTAAATAAATGACATCAATCTTGTACAATAAGGAGACATTAACATATTTATGTGTAGAAGGCTAAATAAATGACATCAATCTTGTACAATAAGGAGACATTAACATATTTATGGCTGCCAGTTTTTATGTCATTTGTTATAGAGTATAAAAACAATCTACTGGTATATAATTCAGATGTATGATATAGTTATATTACTGTTTCAGATGTCAAAAATAATATCGCTGAGTGGAAGAAACTTTACGATGCATCAACACCACAGGATCACAAACTACCTAGTCCTTATAATGTCCTCACTGGTTTGGACAAGATGATTGTTTTACGTTGTTTCCGACCAGACAAAATTGTACCAGCAGTACAGGACTTCATTGTAGATAACCTTGGACAATCATATATTGAACCTCCGACCTTTGACCTTACAGGGTCATTTGCAGATTCTAACTGTTGTGCTCCTCTTATTTTTGTGCTGTCACCTGGTGCTGATCCTATGATGGCTTTGTTGAAGTTTGGGGAGGATCGTGGTTATACCCAGGCTGGAGGTACAATACAGACAATATCACTTGGACAAGGACAGGTAACTTAATTTACCTTTGTATATTAAAATTGTGATATTATGTATTAGATACTCGTATAAATACATACTTAGAATCCTGGATTCATTTACATCATTACCATTATGAATCTATGATATTAAAGTTATAATGTATTAGGGGTGTAACGGTATATTTTTTCCACAAACGATACGTATTGCGATATTTGATATGTATTACGATACGTTTTATAGGAAACTAACTATTCCTTCACTTGACATGGGCGCTGCCATGTTTTTTTTTATATGAGGTCGCTTACGTACTAGCAGAAAATATAAATATTTGATATTTGATTGATTAATTTTAAAAGCGTAAATTAATCGGTTCACTTTTCTCAAAATATTAATTAAATGATCACCAAAAGAAGAAAACGGAAGTTCAACACTACTTTTTTTCAAAAAATGAGCATCTATCGTTTGTATCGTAAGCGGCCTCCACGTATCGTGAACCGAACCGTCCCCAAAATAATTGCAATTTCGGTACATACGGTGAATCGTTTCACCCTTATAATGTATTATGTTAGAGATTTGTTCATATTCATTGCTGTATAAGCTGACTCAGAAATCAAATCTGTATTATATAACAGAAATAATTAAGAATCATAATTGTGTTATAGGGTCCTATAGCAGCTAAGATGATAGACAAGGCTACTAAAGATGGAAGTTGGGTGGTATTACAGAACTGTCATTTAGCCACAAGTTGGATGCCAACTTTAGAGAAGATATGTGAAGAAGTAATCAGACCAGATAACACACATGAAACTTTCAGACTATGGCTGACCAGTTATCCTTCAGATCAGTTCCCCGTCTCCATATTACAAAATGGCAAGTAGTCGCACTCAATGTCACTTTAAGCTTTCAGACTATGGCTGACCAGTTATCCTTCAGATCAGTTCCCCGTCTCCATATTACAAAATGGCAAGTAGTCTCACTCAATGTCACACATGATGCTCTTAGATCAGTTATCCTTCAGATCAGTTCCCTGTATCTTCACTACAAAATTTAGAAGTAATCACACCAGATGTACAGTTTTTTTCTTCAGATTAATTAGTTGTCTTCATTCTACAAAATGATAAGGGACCAGAACACATGTCACACATCATAAATTTACAGTCTGACATAACACCATCAAATCAGTTACTGGGCTCCATGGCTACAAATTATATTCTCCATTAAGACAATTTAGAGCTCTATTGTACTAAGAAGTACATCTTGAAAAAAAAAGTTTATATACTTTAAATGTAATCAATTTTTGATGTCAAATGAATAAGAAAACTTCATGATATGAAATAATTGAATTATGTTGCAGATTATTTTTAGCTTCACTGATTTGAAGGGATATTATTGTCATATCTATCATCTGTATCTATTAACATTTCACATTTTAATGTCCTTTAAATTTACTTAACCCTTTGAAATTTATATCAATCGTTTAATTTCAAAATAATTTTTACAGGTGTAAAGATGACAAATGAACCTCCTAAAGGAATGAGAAATAACCTACTGAGGTCTTACATGAATGATCCCATTTCTGACCCCAATTTCTTTGGTGGTTGTAACAAGCCTGAAAAATTCCACAAAATGTTGTTTGGTTTGTGTTTCTTCCATGCCATGGTCCAGGAGAGGAGAAAGTTTGGTCCACTGGGATGGAATATTCCTTATGAGTTCAATGAATCTGATTTACGTATCAGTTTAAGACAAATGTTGGTATGTACACATTATATGTATATTGTTGGATTATCAATATGGATATGACTTATATTGAAATACTGCATCGGTGGTGCAATGGTTAGCATGCTCGCCTCGAGTCCAGTAGATCATGGGTTCATGCACCATTCAGGTCAAACCAAAGAATAACGGTTGGTATTTGCTGCTTCTCCGCTAAGCACACAGCATTAAGGAGTAAGAGCAAAGACGGATAGGTTCAGAATCAAGATAATATATCTGAGTGTGACGTCATGTCTACTGCAGACTATTGCTTCTGTGAGCTAGCACTATCAAATTCCAACTAAGCATGTTGGTCTAGTACAAAGCAGACATCACCATAATCTCATCAAAATGCAGCATGTTTTCACCGTGACGTGACATAGCTGAAAAATTGCTCACTTACCATTAAACGACAATTACTCACTAAACTCACTATAATGAATAAAACCTGTAAAGTTTGACTGTGTATTTAGATTTTATAAATATATCTTTCTTCTTCTTTAACATGTATTATTGGGACCGAGAGCTTCTTCGGCTTGAAGGGGCATCCGTCGGTTGTGCGGGATGTATAAGTTGACAACCAACCCGTCCTTCGGATGAGACGTAAATAAAACTGAGGTCCCGTGTTCAGAGATTGCCACCCTCTTCGCACGTTAAAGAACCCAGTGTAACAGCTCATTATGAGCATTATGCTCATGATGAGTGGTCCATAGGAGACCTGTTGCACTGGCAAAATTCTCCATCCCTACCCATCACATTTCCTTGTTTTGAGTCCCGTGGCGTTTAAATTATTCTCGTCCTGAATATAGTTGAAAAATTGCTCGCTGGACGTTAAACATCAATCAATTAATCAATCAATGTATCCAATTTTGTTGTTGAGTTCCAAATACTAATTACATGAGGTTGTTTAATAGATGTTTCTGAATGATTATGATGAACTACCTCTACCAGCCTTGACCTACCTGACAGGTGAATGTAATTATGGTGGGCGTGTCACAGATGACAAAGATAGACGACTACTGGTCTCACTGTTGTCCATTGCTTATGTAGAGGATATCATTACAGATCCACAATACAGGTAGGTTTATAATTATAAATAATTCTTGTTCAAGGAAGTTTTGATTCATGAATATTACCGAATTTTAGAAAATACTGAATTTTGTGACATTTATAGCAGAATAATGTTATTTGCCTAAACGGTGAATTATATATGAAGAAGGTATTAGACATATAAACGAAATGTTTTTGTAATACAGTCAAATCCTTGAAGTGTCATCTAAAAATTCAAAGAAAATAATGATATTACTTCACAATATCTAAATACCCAAGTTATCTGGGATAAATTAATCTGAAAGCTACTGCAAACAAAATGTATGCTTCAAGTTATACAAGGGAAGCAAAACCTGGAATTGCATATAAAGTGGATATCTAGTGAATTAAAAATTATTTAGATTGCATCATTCTTTTTTTGGTCATAGATGTTTTTGTTTGATTCAACTTAATTTTATCCTTCAAAATTCAAACAAACAAACAAAAATAAAGTTTTTGTTTATAAGAATTTAAGAACAATTCAACAACAATAGTACCTACCTTGCTGTCGTAAAACTTTCAAAAGCAATGTTAAACTCATTCTCGAAAAACATCCAATCAGAATGTCATATCCAATAAATATGATATTCTGATTGAACAATTTTGGAGTATAAATACGAAATTCATACCCAAAAGTTTGATGACTTTGAGGCCATCGCTAACTGTCATCAAACTTTTTTGATAAAAACTGAATAAAATCTGTGATATTGGTGTTAAAAAAAAAAACAACTTTTTTGAGGTTTGAGGTTTGTGGAAAAAGTTCAGATTATTTGTAAATAATGAAATACCATCATCTTTATCTTATCAACTAACAGAAGAGTCTATGATGAATGCTTGAGTTTCAGACTAGAAAGATCTTCTGACTTTTAGACAAAGAGACTTATAGTCAAAGATTTATGGCATTTGCTTTCATCATCTATAGGATTGCTCATGATAGATAGAACATGTAACCTTTTAGTCAAAAATTGTATATTTGATATTGGAGTATTTATTTGAAAAGATCATCCTTTGTGTAGTATATTAAATACAGGAAAGCTTATACAGACAATTACTTGTTTTGTAGATTTTCAGCCAGTGGGTTATATTATGCTCCTCCAGAAGGTCCTCATTCTAAATATGTAGAGTACATTAAAACTTTGCCATTGAATGCATCACCTGAAGTATTTGGTCTCCATGAAAATGCTGATATCACTAAAGACAACAAAGAAACAAATCTGGTAAGTCCCTATAAATATTATTGTAAGAAATACAATTTTTTTGCACAGGATGTAGGCAATAAAAAATGTTGAATAACAACAAAAAATTATCTTTATAAGAACAATTTCAATATGAACCATACTGGTAGAGATCATACTTTCTTCAAACAATAATTGGGGATTCATGTTACATGCAATGATCAGTGGGACCATCCTTTATTTCTGTTTCTCCTACATCATTTAGTTCCCATGTGTAGTCCACTAAATCTTCATACCTACCCAATGGAATTCAACAAAACTTTAACAAACTTCTGTTAAATTCTTTTTTTTAAATAAATGCATACTTCTTTTACTTTTTGCTTTATAAAACTGACTTGTTTGTTATTAGATGGTATGTTTTTCTATGACTTCAATCTTGATTTTGTGATTGAGAAAGAATATAAAGTTGACCAGAAAAATATTCCCTTGTATTTTTATAAGATTTTTAGCAAGTGTAGAAAATATTTCAGCTGTGTTAAATATTCATAAAATTCAACACAGTTTTTTTATACCCCCCTGCAAACAAAGTTTGGGGGGGTATATAGGAATCACCATGTCTGTCCGTCCGTCCATGTACCTTGTAGGCGCAACTCCTCCTAAGTGGCTTATTGGATTTTTGTGAAACTTTATACAGTTGTAGTACACTACCTGCAGATGTGCATGAAGAAATATGGTCGCTGTCCAAAATTTGGAAGGGGAGATAATTCAACTTATACTTTCACGAAAAAGGGGGGGGGCATGTACTTTGTCAGCGCAACTCCTCCTAAACGGCTGATTGGATTTTTATGAAACTTTACACACTTGTAGTACACTACCTGCAGATGTGCATGAAGGAATATGGTTGCTGTCCAAAATTTAAAAGGGGATATAATTCAACTTATACTTTCACGAAAAGGAGGGCGGGGCATGTACCTTGTAAGCGCAACTCGTACTAAGCTGCGAGGGGTATCACTCAGTGAGGTCACTCACAGTTCTAGTTTATTTTAATGTTCAAAAGTTTATACAAATTCTGGTATACAAATTAACAATGATCTGATAGTTTACCTTACTTTACCTCTTGAAGCTTGAAGGACATTGTGTTTATGAAATATGTTAAACAGTATTATTTAAGATTTTTGTTCTATCACTTTTTTAGTTGTTTGAAAACATCTTGATGACTTTACCCAGACAGACAGGAGGTGGAGGAAAGTCTACCTCGGAAGTAATAGAAGATTTGGCAGTAGATATTCTTGGTAAACTTCCTCAGCTATTTGATATGGATAAGGTAAGTTTCTACAATAAGCGATATTTTGTTCCTACCTCTGAAACATTTTGTAGAATAAAATTAGATCAACTCAGATCCATGGCTGATTCGAAACTGATGATTTCAACTATTAGTAAATTGGATATTTTTTTCCTTTGATCTTCGATGAGTGGTAATTTCAGTATCAACGAACTGACTGAAACTGAAAATTATCAGTCAGTGTGCTGTCAAACACATTATGTTGTTACGGACAAAAACACTAAAGTCTGATTTGTAGGTCTCAACATACATTATCAATACTATCGCAGTTCTTCCTACCTGACTCGCTGCAATACTAGTAGCTGTTGATTCAACCTTCAAGTCAGACGTTTTTCTATATGTAACAAGTAGTAACAGTATTTATAAATTGCAATATTTTATGTACGATTTTTGTAATTTTCTTGAAATTTTATTAATAGAAATATTACAATATTTACAGTAAATGCAAAAATGATCAGTTCATGCCAATATTTAAAGTTGTTTTTCTGTTGTTTTTTTAGGTTATAAAGAAATACCCAGTGGTATATTCAGAATCCATGAATACTGTGTTAAGACAGGAGCTGATCAGATTTAATAGGTTAACACAAGTTGTTCGTTCATCACTACAGAACTTACAGAAAGCTATCAAAGGTTTAGTGGTAATGTCAGCTGAACTTGAGGAAGTGTTTGGTAGCATGTTGATTGGAAAAGTCCCTGCAGTCTGGGCATCAAAATCTTATCCCTCACTTAAACCACTTGGCAGTTACATCAATGATCTTATAGCTAGGTAATATATTTTTTAATTTTTTGTGAATTTACTAGTAAATTAAAGCTAAGCTTTATACATTATATTTGATGGGGGTCTTGTTAGCTTAAAGGTATTTGAAAATAGTTGTAATAAGTTGTGTGGTGTTCAAACTGTAGTCATATCACAAATTTCCAAAACAAAAAGAGTTCTACATTATTTAATTACTTACTGTAAATATTTTTAAGTCAAAATATTAAGAGTTCTGCTTTCTCTTTTTAGGCTACAGGTAACTTTGTTACAAGTGTTAGCATATATTTGTTATTATTTTTAAACAAAAATTTTATTAAAAAAATATCTGTTTTACTTTTCAGACTGAAGTTTTTACAAGACTGGGTTGATGTTGGTTCTCCAGCTACTTTCTGGTTATCTGGATTCTACTTTACACAGTCCTTCTTAACTGGTACATTTTATTTTCTTTACAGTTTCATTGTACATGTAAATTCCGCTCAGGCGAGGTGTACTCGATACAACATGATGTGATAAAGTTTGTCAGTGACTTGTCAGTGGTTTTCTCTGGGTACTCCGGTAACCTCCACCATTAAAACTGACTGCCACAATATTACTGAAATATTGTTGAAAGTAGAATCAAACACCATAGCGTAACCAAACCCAATCTCCCATTGTATATGTAGTCATAAATGAATAGTTGATGACTTAATAAACTAACTATTTAAGATAGATTATTATTTATTTTTATTATACTATTATAGACTATTTTATCTCTGTCCTTCCATCCGTCCCAAGGTATTTTTCATCGCATTTTTCCCAGCAACTATTGATGGCAGAAATCTGATATTTGGTCACAAGCTTCATATAGGTACCCCATATCGTGGGAAGCATTTTTGGACCAGTCACATTCCTACTTCCTGTTTGCCGACTTGGTTGGTTTTTATACACATTGAACATATATGCGGGGGTATCATAAGTGAGCATTAGCTCACAATTCATCTTTAAATTCTGACATATGATTTAACATTTGCCTTGATAATTGTATTATACATGTAAAATTTATAGAAATGTTTAATTTTAGTCGATTGCTTTTGCTGCTGTTTTGGAAGTCGTAATTATTGAAACCCTTACAAAAATAAATGTGAAATAAGTGTTAATTCAAATTTCTTTTAATGAATTGAATATGAATGAAAAACAAGAGTTTTTATTTTATTTAGGTGTGTCACAGAATTATGCTAGAAAATACACAATACCCATTGATACAATTGGTTTTGAATTTGAAGTAATTGAAGAAGACTTAGATACTTCAACTAAACCAGAAGATGGAGCTTATGTATATGTAAGTTTGAAACACAAGATAACATTGTCATATGTGACTGCACAGACAGGACAAACACATGATAACATTGTCATATGTGACTGTACAGACAGGACAAACACAAGATAACATTGTCATATGTGACTGCACAGACAGGACAAACACATGATAACATTGTCATATGTGACTGCACAGACAGGACAAACACACGATAACATTGTCATATGTGACTGCACAGACAGGACAAACACACGATAACATTGTCATATGTGACTGCACAGACAGGACAAACACAAGATAACATTGTCATATGTGACTGCACAGACAGGACAAACACACGATAACATTGTCATATGTGACTGCACAGACAGGACAAACACACAATAACATTGTCATATGTGACTGCACAGAGGACATCTTCATCAAAAAATCACTTTTTATGTCTTTTTAAAATTTAAAAAATGAAAGTTGGACATTAGACAACTATGTCTTCTATTTGTTGTGTTCACTGTGTGATTATTTAAATTTATACTGCAATCATTCTATTTGAGCAGTCAAAATGCGTTGACAGTATATTTACAAGTGATAAACTGACCGTTTATAACATTTAGAAATCAGTTGGGACCTCTTGGGGGTAACTGACTTTTTAAATAATTTGAATATTGGTAGTAATATCCATTAATGTCACTAATGATTGCAGTATAAAGACAATAACAGTGCATTGACTTGACATAAAATTCGATATACGTATTTGGCACGAATCTGGGAAAATGCTCGGGAAACCCTCGCATTTTTCCAGATTCTAAGCCTCATCCGTATATCGATTTTATGTCAAGTCAATGCACTGTTATTGTCTATGTAATAAAATTCTAATAATACTTATGGGCCGTCTTGGCTTAATGGTAGTTATATTAAAATCTTCCTCTACTTTCAGTGCCTATCACCTCAAAAGTCACGAGTTTGACTCCTGTCCTTGGTTAGTGGTGAGGTGTACTTTGGGCAACATTATGTGATCAAGTTTGTTAGTGACATGCAATAGGCTGGTGGTTTTCTCAGGGTACACCTGTTTGCCCATCAGTAAAACTTCTTACCATGATAAAACTGATATTTTGTTGAAAGTAGGATATACCTTATTCCTAATAGTTCTTGAGCTAATTTGTTTTTATTAATTGTTTTACAGGGTCTATTCATAGAAGGAGCCAGATTTGACAAAGAGAAGCGTACTCTTGGAGAGTCATTGCCGAAGATTCTGTTTGAGTCTTTGCCTATTGTATCCTTTTGTTGAGCATATATTTATATTACTTAAAGAGTTATGGTGGTGAAATTGATGATTGAGGTAAAACCTGTGGTTTTGGTGTTTTTTATTTTGTTATTGGCTAAGTTGTGACAAAGTTGAACTGGCCTATTGGTTTGACTGGCATCTATGACTGGTTTCCAGACAATAAGCATGAGATCTTTTTATCATGTGTTCACAAAAAATGGTTGTGTTATACCTCCAGTGGAGGAGAAGAATCCTATTGTTTTGGGGTCAACAGGACAAAGGTCAAGCTCATCATGACATTGAAAAATAAGTGTTAAAACATGGTTTCAGGACAATAACTATATTGCACACCTTACAAACTTTTTCTGTCATTTATATAGTTTCTGAAAAGAAAAAAAAACATTTAACATTCAACTTGTTTTTTAGCTTTCAACTACAATAAACAAAATGGAATGTGTTTATGTATGTGAATATATAAAGATAAGTTTAATTGAAAAAAAAATTAATGTTGTACCGTACTAGATTGTTTGTGGAAAACATTTAAAATTTGACATTTTAAAGTATTTATTTCACTAGGTTCATAACAATCTATCAAAGGTTTTTTTTTATTTTATTAATTTTTCAAAAAGGTTGTACAAGTGTCATTATAGATTCTTTTTTTTTACAATGCAAATTCTTTATTTCCAATCAATCTTAAGTATTTCGAGGGACAAAATGAGCAAATTTTGTATTCATTGAACATGGTGAGATAAACTGTTAAATGTGGAACATCGTGATTACAGGAATTTTTTGTAAATTTTTCCTTAACTAGATTTTAGATTTGGTTGAAGCCTAAAGAGAAACTGAAGTTTACCCCGCAACCACACTATAATTGTCCTGTGTACAAAACTACAGCCAGGAGAGGAGTGTTGTCAACTACAGGTCACTCTACAAACTTTGTAATGTTCATGAAGCTTCCATCAGACATGCCTCAGAAACACTGGGTTAACAGAGGAGTCGCTGGATTGTGTCAGCTGGACGACTAGAACTTATTTTGTACCAAATTGTTGTGGCATATCCAGACTTTCTGTACAAACACCAAAATCACTCCGGAGAGAAAGATATTGATACATTTGAATGAACGATTTTGTTAAATATACATTCCATCCAGAATGGATATCATGTGATATTTTGTTTTGTTATTGTATATAAAAAATGTCCAACTGCTGTTTAAATCAAAGTTGTTTTTACTGCTGAAGAAATTATATTTAAATAGATTTAACATATTTTCTTAAATTCAGTAATTTTTTATGCTGATTTGTATAAAAAAAAAATTCTATGGTAAATAGAATTTCAAACGTCTGCTGTTAATGTGTGAGTATCTAATAATTGTAATGGTGCATTTATACGTAGGATGGTGATTTATTTACAAATCATTATTGTCATGTTTTATTATATTACAATATAGTCCCACACAATCTCAAGTATGTATCTAATTACTTTGTCTATACAGGGTATGCCAGTATACAATCCCCCCTCCAGCATTAGTTGCCAAATGTCTATTTATTGTCTCAGTTACAAAATTGTTGTCCACTTTACACAGGGTTTGAATCATTCCGTCCAACTTTCACCATGTTTTACAAGAAGGGATGTATATCTCTATAAAAGGAAGATTTTACACAGAGTGTCCAATCATTAAGCTGTGATATTTTTTATGTGCTATTTTTTACTATTTGAACATTCCAGTCATATATTTTGCTTCAGTTTATTTATTTGTTGTGTGAACTGCAATTTTTATATTTACAAGTACAATTAGATTATCAATAGTAATATTGTTACAAGAAAGAATCGGATAAATAACTATTCAAGAGTTTACATGACAAAATTAAATATTTTTAATGGATTAGTATCCGAGATTGATCTTGGTCACTTGATCTTAAGGGTTTGAAATTGGCCTGGATAACTTGATCGTAAGGGTTTGAAATTGGCCTGGGTAACTTGATCGTAAGGGTTTGAAATTGGCCTGGGTAACTTGATCGTAAGGGTTTGAAATTGGCCTGGGTAACTTGATCGCAAGGGTTTGAAATTGACCTGGGAATTTGATCGTTATTGTAAATTCTAGTATTGTAATCTGTGATAATTAAGTTGTATAATATTATTTATAAATTTTTAATATATTCATAAAATTATTACATATATGTAATGATAATTGTGTCATTAATTGTTGATAATATTCACCTGTATGTGACATCTCTCACAGTTTTTATGTTCTTCCTTGGACAACTACTGCTGATTTTACTTTTTCCCGTAAAAATTATATTTTGTTTATTTCAAATGCCAAATACAAGTACAAGGGACAATTTTTTTTAATTTATTTATAGAATAAATCGAAATAAAAGAAAAATATAATGTGAATTTGTTGTATGCTAAATACTAGTATAGAACACACATGTTTCTGTAAAACCTACAGCCAAATTCAATTTTTTGTTGAAAATAAAAACTACTGTTGGCTGGAAAAAGTTGTCCCTTGCACCTTGTTATAGTTTTGTTGTTGTGCCAAGTCATTTTACGAAATATATTTTGGTTTGACTAATCCTTCATTATATGTTGATAGTGAAATAAACATATTTGTGAGAACATGTTGTATGTTTAAGATTTTATCTGCCACTTACAGAATTAGTAAGAAAGGATATTGATGTACAATGAACATGAGGGACCATCCAACATTACACCTAGACATAAAGTAAACAACACTTTTATTATCCCCTAAAACAAAGTTGCGAAGGGATATAGTAATGCTACCATCCGTCCGTCCGTCCTTCCTTCCATCCGTAACATCCTTGTGAACACTCTAGAATCAACATCCTTCAATGGATTTTAACCAAACTTGGTACATACTTAGTCCTTAAGAGAATCAGGAATCCTATTGATTTTCAAGGTGATAGGTCAAAGGTCAAGGTCACCGGGTCAAATTTTTACCACGTAATATCCTTGTGAACACTCTAGAATCAACATCCTTCAATGGATTTTGACCAAGCTTGGTACATACTTAGTCCTTAAGAGAATCTGGAAACCTATTGATTTTCAAGGTCAAAGGTCAAGGTCACCGGGTCAAATTTTTACTGCGTAACATCCTTGTGAACACTCCAGAATCAACATCCTTCAATGGATTTTGACCAAACTTGGTACATACTTAGTCCTCAAGAGAATCTGAAACCCTATTGATTTTCAAGGTCAAAGGTCAAGGTCACAGGGTCAAATTTTTTACCATGTAACATCCATGTGAACACTCTAGAATCAACATCCTTCAATGGATTTTGACCAAACTTGGTACATACTTAGTCCTTAAGAGAATCTGGAATCCTATTGATTTTCAAGGTCATAGATCAAAGGTCAAGGTCACCGGGTCAAATTTTTAGGCGAGGGGATATACCACGCTTTGCGTTGCCCTTGTTTATTTTACAGAAGTACCCAATAATTTCCCCGATTTTGAAATAGAACCATTCTGTTGTTCTATTTCAGAAATACATTGTCTCTGTGAGAGGGGAGATTTAGGCTGATAAAACCCGTTTAACCCCACCACATTTTATTGAAATGCCAGTCAGGGCCATTTTTACTGAACCACTCGCATGAATAAAACTGTAAATGTTGATCAAATTAAACATACGTAATGTATATTTATTGTATTGGTACTTTCAACAAAATCAGTGTTTAAACATTAAGAACATGCTGTACACAACATACATAGATTAGCATGGGGCACCCTGGCAACTGCCCAGCGTGCCCATGCGTTAAGACGGCACTGATGCCTGTACCAAGCCAGGGCCCCCCTGGCAACTTCCCACCGTGCCCATGCATCAAGACGGCACTGATGTCTGTACCAAGCCAGGGTCCCCTGGCAACTGCCCAGTGCGCCCATGCATTAAGACGGCACTGATACCTGTACCAAGCCAGGAAAGTGTATGTGTGATAGTCGTATCAGCCTCTGTTTCTACAAATTTTCTATTAGATTTTGGAACTATTCCAACAGGGTGGTATCTTTGTTTTCAATTTTATTGTAATAGATGAAAGTTTTCCTCTCAGCTCTGGTCAGTAGGTTTCCTTTCTTACAAAATATTTGGAAATAAAATGTGTCAAACTTGGTCCAAACAGCTAGAAAATGAAGATATAAGGGAAGTGGATACATAGGTTTCCCCTTTATTTCATTAGTGAGCATTTTCATCTCTCGATTGTAAAATTTGAAAAATAATACCCATAGAAATACACAATAAACAAGAAATGTGTGCATCACAAAGTACGCCCGTCCATATATAAATTATCAAACGGTATAATGGTAATGACCTCAAAATAAATAGGATTCTTCCCCTTCCACAGGGGAATCATGTGGCCAAGTGTGGTAAGGATCCAACATACAGAACTAAAGTTATCGTGCGGAAACGATCCTGTTATCAAAAATTCTATTCATAGTAACGGTGACCTTGACCTTTGACCTAATGACCCCAAGATAAATAGGGTTCTTCCCCTTCCACATGGAAATCATGTGGCCAAGTTTGGTAAAGATCCAATATATAGAACTAAAGTTATCGTGCGGAAACAATACTGTTGTCAAAAATTATATTCATAGTAATGGTGACCTTGACCTTTGACCTAATGACCCCAAAATAAATAGGGTTCTTCCCCTTCCACAGGGAAATCATGTGGCCAAATTTGTTAAAGATCCAATATACAGAACTTAAGTTATGCGGAAACGACCCTGTTGTCAAAAATTCTAGTTATAGCAACGGTGACCTTTGACCTAATGACCCCAAAATAAATAGGGTTCTTTCCCTTCCACATGGGAATCATGTGGCCAAGTTTGGTAAAGATCCAATATACAGAACAAAAGTTATCATGCGGAAATGACCCTGTTGTCAAAAATCCTATTTATAGTAACTGACCTTGACCGTTGACTCCAAAATAAATAGGGTTCTTCCCCTTCCACAGGGGAATCATGTGGCCAAGTTGGGTAAAGATCCAATATACAGAACTAAAGTTATCGTGCGGAAACGACCCTGTTGTCAAAAATCTTATTTATAGTAACAGTGACCTTGACCGTTGACCCCAAAATAAATAGGGTTCTTCCCCTTCCACAGGGGAATCATGTGGCCAAGTTGGGTAAAGATCCAATATACAGAACTAAAGTTATTGTGCGGAAACCTGTGTGGACGCCCGCCATACCCAATCACATAATACGGCCCATCTCAAGACAGGCATATAAAAATGGAAGCTGACCACCATCATAGCCAAATAATTGTTTGTCCTTTTCAATCACAGGGTTTGGACAAAAGAAGGCACTAGAGTATGGGATTTCAAACCTTAAGGGTCCAGCTTAACATGGGCAAACTTTTGAAAAATGACATTTTTTTTTTGTCTTAACATCTAATGTCTTTACATTTTGTATTTAAATATAAGTATCGGATATAAGGACACCACTATGTCCTTGACCTATGATGTCAAGGCCAAATAAGTTTTATTCCTTGTATGTTGTCCATGCCCAAACTGTTTTTGTGGTTTATACTAAGCTCATTTTCTATTTTTAAGGGATATATGCTTCAGTACATGAAGTGTCAAAGTATTGGTAAATATCTTCGAACCTCTCACACCTATTTTTTTTTAATTTGGGGAGGGGGTGGAAATGCCTAGCAACCATAGTTCTGTAACCAGAAGAGTAATAGCTGTGTCAACATTTAACATATACATAATATGAACTAAGATAATAATTCTTTGCTAGCTGAAGAGAGATTCAGGTTCATGTGAACCTCCAGTTAATGTCAGGTCACCTTTACACAGCACTTGATTGTCAGGTCATTATAAACCTATCACCCCTAGACAAATGTATAATTTATCATGGAAGACATCCTCAATTGGCAAAAGGATGTCAGTAATTTGAATACAACAAAAATAATTTTCTACAAAATTTTATTTTGTATGAATTTATAAATTTGATATATACATATATAAACATTGTAATTACATGTAAATTACACAACCCAGGAATCTATGGAATTCTATAATTAAAATCACAACCAGCGTGGGAATATTTTGATATAACATCTGTTTTCAGTCTTATAAAATTCAAGAAAAGGGGGTATTTTCACATCTCCAGTAAATTTCATGGTACATTTCTCATAAAATATATTAATGATATCTTTACTGACGTAAAACTTGTTTCATTACAATACCATATTTATATTTAGTATTTTAAATTTGTTTGATTTCGATTTCATTCATTGGTTAATTTAAATTCTGTACCAAGCAAAAAATAAGACTTTTCCCTTTATAAATACAGCTTGAAATATTTTGTATAAAAACATAAATTCACAACCATTTGATATGTTTGCTTCTCTAAATTTAAAATTTAATAAATATATATATATATAATTTAATGGGCTGTTTTAATAAATATATGAAAACCAGTATCCAGTATAATAATAATATTGATAAAAAAATATTCCCTTTAATTTGGATTCATTTGTTCATATATACCTGGTTCCTGGTGTATGAAAGATAGTCTAAGAATGTAAGGGTTTCAGAGCAAGGTTTAAATGAAACGAACCATTAATAAGAAAGTTATTTAGACAGGTAGTCAATATGCAAACACTATTATAAGAGACATAATATAATTTATCATGACACTGCATACAATGATAAACAGTATTTAAAATTATGAATTAAACAATGATAGTTTCAATTTATATGTTTTATATTTATGTTTTGCTTGTATCTGTCAAGTGATATTTCTATTGCTAAACTTCACAAAGAGCTTTTGAATAAAAGAAGGTAATTTCTAAAAAGAGATATTTCGAGTGCTATCCAAGTAATCAAATATAAATTAGAAATACTAAATTTAAGTAGAAAATTTACTTATTTGAATCAGTAAACCTTCTTTTAGGTATTGGGAAACATATCCACACAAGAGTTTTTCAATCATTTTCTTAAAATAGGGTGCAGATTATTTTTAATCTAACACTTTGATTTTTATTTCATTTGAACGAGGTCAGATTTTATCTTTCATAATTTTACTATAATTAGTACCTGACAAAAATAACTAACATAGGATCCAAATTTAATCTGCCCTTTTCTTGAATATTTCTTCTTTTTTACAGAATGTGGAAGATTATGTGGAATGATACAAGTTATTTAGAGTGGAATCATATTCATTAAATATTAATCATAATGGAATCATACAAATATTTACAAAATGTATACAAAAAATTATCTAAATATACAATCTTACTAAAAAATTATGTACATCTGATATGTTTGATATGGGTGGGGGCATTCACGCCTCCCTGTATCACACTTACTATACTAAAACATCGTTGACTTAAATCACAACCACAATGTCTAACACATAAAAACCTTATCAAAATATAAATTGAAACAGCTTTGGACTGGATATGTGTAACCTCGGCTCGAATTTGTACTTCACATATTATTTATTAAACTTTACAAATTTGAAGCTGGTTTAACCCAAACAGCTTTGGACTGGATATGTGTAATCTCGGCTCGAATTTGTACTTCACATATAATTTACTAAACTTTAAAAATATTACCCATATATGGATGCTTTGATATGATAATTTCAAGAACAAACTGTAGCACCTGTTTATTCATTATCTGTCTGTAATTATATAACTTTTCAACCAAAAATTTATAATATCAAGTAATTTTCACTGAATATTTAATTTTATCTATTTATATTTGTAGAATATTCAATATTTAAGACAAATCAGTGAACAGCCATTTCAAATTTTGGTGAGCAATATAATATTATTTCTTTACGGTAAGTAATAACATGACTATGAAATCAAATTTTCATATATTTTTAATCTATTTGAATAAACCTTGTATTTATTACTGTATAACATTATCAGGGAATAAACATAAAGTAAATTCACTTAAACTACTTTTTGATGTGTTTGAATAATCTTAACAACTTTTTTTAATGTTTAATATAGTGTAATATTTATTAGCTTTCTGTTGTCCTAACTTCACGTCAATTAAAAACTTTTAGATCACATTATTGGGAAAGATTACTGTTAACAAATCACAACAATGAAATACTATCATCATCATCACTATTCTTCAATCATAGATTCATCAACATTTACATATCCCATGCACACACAATTACTGTACAAGTAAATGATTTGCTTTCTTACAAAATGAGAGAGAATTTCAACCACTCCATGAAATATACAGCTTATTTTTACTCCATAAAAACAATGGCTGAACCAAACAGTTTACATACAAAATGTATTGTCAATTCAAAAAGTCATTCAAAATTTTACTGAAGTTTCAAATTCTATTAGCTAAACAAAAATTAAATGATAAAAAAATTACTTCTCTATTGCAATAAAAATTAAAGAACTAAATTTTACTATGCTTGAACACAATAAAATATAGTTCTTTTAAATTAAAAATATCTTTAAAAAAATATAATGTTATAAAAGAAAATGCATGGCACTGAAACAAACCCCAATATTTACACAGAATTGCATAGAACAAAGTGACATTACCTAACAGAACTAAAACTCGTCACTATAATGCAAGCTATATATGTAAATGTAATTCAGTAACGATAGAAGTTGAGTACATCCAGGTAGAATTATGAGGGTTTTGTCCCTTACAGTAAATTTGTTAATAGAGGACTCATCACTTGTGTTTGGGATTCACCAGTTTTTTTTGTTGCAATAAATAACAAAGAATGCATTCGTGTGACTCACCACTTTTTGATTGTGACTTAACAAAATTTTTATCTAACAAGGATCTCTACTATTTGTTGACTAAAGAAGCAGATACCTATTGATTTTATTGTTTATTGTTATAAAAAAAAAACTTATTTCTCAATTTAGATTATTTCACCATCCAAAAAAATTACATGATAATGTTGTGTTTTGAATATTTGGACAATTTTAAATGATTTCTAAAATTTTTCAACTTCTGCCACTGAATTACTGATTGTATTACATGTAAAATGGAAGGTTATAAAATAAAGATTAAATCATAAAAATAACTTAAACAGCTGTAGCACTCATCAATATTACAAATTTTCAGAAAATGCCTGTACATAAATTTCTATGGTTTCCGATATGGTGAACCTTGTTTATCTAGGAATTATCTATTTCTATTTCTTATACATGTTAAAGTATTATTTTTACACATGAATTCTAAATACAGTGTTCTGTAATGGTTACAGGAATTTGAAAATATATGCTGTAAGAACAACTGACAGTGCTGACAGTAGACTGATATGTAATCCTACAGCATTATTACATCGGTTAGATTCACAATAGCAGATCTCACGGAACACACCCACTGTATCCCACGACCATAGACAACCCCAGGCAACACCTGTAATATAAAAACATTCAGTTATAACATAGATACATTTCAACTACACAAGGCACATAAATAAACATTTGCTTCCGTTAATTTCTTAGGAAATTCAAACATGTTTGAACAATTGGTTTATTAATTTTGAAAATTATACCTACTAGGTATCAAATCTGTATATAAAAGGCACTCAAGAGAACCTGAAAGTTTACCCTTTGTATCCAGGTTAAAATTATATGCACTATTAATTAATGGGGAAAATGAGACTGCCCTTTATAGGCAGTGATTTGTTATATAGAGGTGCTCACATTTGAGGGTGAAGAAGTCACCTTGTGGAGGTTGACTTCGCTCTCTCGTTGGTCAAGGAAGTCAGGTGTATGGTAGGTAATATATGAGCCAATAAAATATGCTTAATTAAAAGATCTGTGACTACAATTTTACACGTGTGCACTATTTTATAATACAACATCAAATGCACAACTCAATACATTCTGTACACTCTGTAACTAGGTCATTTGACATTATTGTATAGAAAAAATTCTCCAGTAGGACTATTTTACTACATTAACTTAAATGTAACATTTAAGAAATAATCCATGGCAGCCATTGTGTTATATTCATTTAACCATGGGCTGGGCCTTTATAATCGAATTTAATCACGAGCAATAGCGAGGGGTTAAATTAACGATTACAAAGGCCCAGCCCATGGTTAAATGAATATAACACAATGGCTGCCATGGATTATTTCGATTCTAATAGGACAAATACGGTAATTTACTTGCAAAACGCCGCCTATACACACAGCAATGTATTTGGCTGTTCTGTTACCCTCCCGAACACAAAGATACGATTTCTGTCATTTGAGATTACTAAATGTTGTCATTCATGAGCATCAATTCAAAAGAAAGGGAAAATACTACAAATCCCACTTCGACAAGGAGGCGTACACGAAGCCAAAAAACGACAGGATCTCTATGTTCTAAACTGGAAGTCTTCATATGACGTCATGTTGTTTACGTGCCAAAATTGTGAACAACATTTTGCGGAATTTTAATTTTCTACGGTAAATGTAGGTCAGTATAACGTACACCATTTCGCGGGAGGGTACACGGAATAGCCGAATTGATATCATTACCGTGTTTGCGCTAAAAGTGTTGTTGTCGAGTATTATATAAACTGATGATAACACGGCGTCATATTAGAATTTTAAATATTTAACGCTTTAGCAGGGCTCTACAATTCATACCAGGTCTAACTAGCCCCTGGTTAGTCAGGAAACAGTTTTTACTTGTCAACAAAAGTATGTTACTTGCTAGATTAATAAAGATACCACTTCGTACTACACAACTCCAATATGTATTTATTTGTACATAATTAATAATGCCCTGAATGAGATACAAGATGCTTAGTCGAGGAGTGGGATTTTGCTGAAACCATATCATGTTTCAGACTTTTATTAAGAGAAACAAGACTTTCACGTCTAAACCTTTTTTTTTTCAGTAACAAATTCGGTTTTGCCAGCAATATCTGGGCCTGTCTTTCTGCAAAAATCACAATACAGAACATCCTTACTGGAATCTTTGACTTCCAAATATCATGGTATTTACGCTTTTCAGCTTTAGACCCTGAAACTTCATCACTATTTTGACTTGATACTTCCGTCGATGTTGCATCAGACAGGCCAGCTTCACAATCAGTTAATTCAATCAGTTTATTCTTAGTGAAATATTTTGTATGCAGGTTTTGTTTTTTGATGATAGTGGTTACTTGCAAGTGCCAAAATAGTATGTGATTTAAAAGTTTTATGTCCAAGTCAATTGTGCGGCTTAAAAGACCTGATACATTTAAGTTGGAATGAAAATGTTCCAGAAATATCAACTCACTGTCTGGCTATCAATACAGAATTTTTACTCGCAT
This sequence comes from Gigantidas platifrons, assembly GCA_002080005.1. Classification (NCBI taxonomy): domain Eukaryota; kingdom Metazoa; phylum Mollusca; class Bivalvia; order Mytilida; family Modiolidae; genus Gigantidas; species Gigantidas platifrons. Next base: position 443,220 of record MJUT01054511.1, read on the forward strand.
TTTACAAAGGTAACTCGCAAATGTGAGTGCTTTGGTCGCATTGTAGAGCCCTGTTTAGACGTAAAAATTTATAATGCTGCTTATTTCCCCCATAAAATACACAAAATTGATAACAAGCTTACCAGAGTCTGTTCTAGAACCACATCTTCTTGTTACTTTCTTCCATCCCCTCCCTGTTGAACATAAATAATACAAATGTAGTTATACAATTCAGACTGCCACAAAATATTTTGTTAATTATTGTCTTGATATTTTTTCATTATCATCCTTCCCTCCGGCTATATCTACCTGCTGGCTCCATAAACAAAACTCGTATCAAAGTCCGCGTGAGCTGAGCAGGACTTATCAACAGTCAGCAGGAGTTATCACCAAATTCTCCTAACATTTAAACGATAATTCCTGTGAAGATGGCAAAAATAAATAAAATTCATCTACACCATTAGCTAGTTAACATTATTTTTTAAAACACATATCAAATTAAGAACTGTCGCGTTAGAAATATCAACAAACATCGTCCTACAAAAATGTACTTTACACAATTCTTGATAACCTCTCCTCAGACGTCATAATTTTTTACGTCATAAAGGAGGTTGTGACCGTCATGTTTTCTAAACCGGAACGGCATTGGTAAGCAAAACATTTAATGAAAATGGGTGGCTTTGATGTTTGTAATAAAAAAAAAATGAATATCCCCGTTAAAGGGAAAATCCAACAATCTTAACATTTATATAAATCTGTAAAAATGAATGGTATATTTTGCAAACTACTTATGAACTACGGTTTTGGGGAAGCGTATTTTGAATATTTTGAATCATGTAATTTTTCC
>MJUT01054511.1:444256-470790 GCA_002080005.1 Gigantidas platifrons
ATACTTATTATGATTTTTTGGGAAAAAACGTTCACAAAGTGATGGCATATACAAATATTAATTAATGTACTTTTTTATCATTATTTTCACAAATATTATTTGGTTATATATTGTCAAATCTATTCATCACACCACGATATATATGAAATACTGCTTAAAGTTGGTGTTAAACACCAATCAATCAAATCCATTATAATGCCTCTCATTTAGTATAGCATGACATAAAAATATGGATCTTGGATAAAAGACGTGTCTTCTGTGACGTATCAATAGAATGTGTTATCTGTATCTATCTCTTATCATAAAACTGGTACATAATACTTACAACCAGGACTTTCCTGGGTAATTTTCATACAGAACTGGCCAGGTGTGTTGGCTTCAAATCCATTACAATCCACTGGGGCATTTATATTGCTGTCAAACTTTTCACCTGAAGGACACTGCAGTCCATCTTCATTACTATCACACTGATAACATTCTACAGCATCACCTACAAAATACACAATTCTTTATAGTCTCATCACTATGCCGCCATAAGTATAACATGTCTCTCTCCATCAGTTTTCTAGCTACAGGTTTGTAAGATAATCAAGGCCAATGTGCCTGAAGTTTTTGTTCATGCCCTCTCCAAAAATAAAAGCACTGTTTTCAAAGATACTTGCAGGTTAAAATTCTGATGAATGCCAAAAAGACAGGAGTACCACTGCATTCTTTGTTATAGGGGCGAAGCAGCGAAAGTCAGACACTTTATGTGAGTTCGATACAAGAAGCCTTGCACCAACAACGTGACTATCGCTATGTCTGCACTGAACGTCTCTACCAAAGATTTTGCTATTTTTAGAGCTTCTGTCTGATATTTCATTGGATATCAACGAATATGACTAATAATCTAAGCCAAAGACGGAAACGTAGCGGCAGCTAAAGTCGGACATGAAAGGCTTCTTGTACCGAACTCACATAAAGTGTCCGACTTTCGCTGCTTTGCCCCTATTTGAAATTTTCCTTTTGTTAATTTGATGTCTGTCTTAGTGTTTAATGTTTGAAGATTTAGATTTATTTCTAAATGGGATTTGTGCTTATTGAGAGAAAAAAGTAACAAACACATTAGAAATAGTAAGAGGAAATTTTATTGGTAAACATAAAACTGTCCGACTTTTAATGTCTGTCCGAAATTCGCTGCTTCGCCCCTATGCTATAGTTTGAAAAAATTGGCTATTCCCAAACAGACAAAGGCATACATGTACATAATTCGGTGTTGTTGTTCTCCGACATGCACGTTCCATATAAAGCAAACATGATACGACCAAACATATATGTTTTTCTATAAAGAATACAACACGAAATCTTCATTACCAACTTTGAAACTTGCGGAAGTGAAAATTACAGGTAAACAACAGCATTTTTTTAATGTGACAAATCGTGCAGGTGAATTGGTGAAAGGCTTTTTCTTATGTGTCTATATATTTACTTATATTCTCCTTATTAAAATAAACATTGTATTATTTCATAAATCTCAAATTTACCTATTTTAAAAACACAGGAAAGTATGATTAAGAGGGACCAGGTTATCCATAACCTGTCCATCATGGCGGTCTTCAATGTTTTGTGATCAGCGCCGTCTATCTCATTTACATATTTTCTTCGGGCACCTGCTGACTGGTTTACGATTAAGGAACCAGTCCAACAGCTCTGTCAAAAAATAAATATTAGAGAAAAAACACAGGCACTTTAAGAGAGAGGAAGAGTTCCCCATTGATAGAAACAAGTGCCTGTGAGAAAAAACGTTACATCTACAGATATCAAACAAAAATAACATCGAAAGTCATATTTTTTCCTACTGAAGTGACTTAAATTAAAAATATAAAGTGTAACCTGGCTCATTTAAAAATTAACTATTAAATCAAGTTCTAAGAATATTAGGAGATACTATAATAGGTTCTTACACGAGTCCCTATTGAAGATCTGGGATTTCGTCCACGAGTGCGAGAAATTCCGTCTTTTCACGAGTGGAGCGTAGCGGACCCAGGACCCACAATTAAATAGAGGCCCTACATCGTTACCGTAGCCATGAAAATACGTACCCCCGTGGCAAACACGGGGAAATTAAGGTCCATCGGTCAAATGCCTGTGCTTCAGACTGGATAGACTATTCCACAGAAGAAGAGAGGGTACTGTATGAAAGAAGTTGTTCAATACATTTAATTTAAAACAGTGAAGTCTTTTGAACATTAATTACATCTTCTAGGTCCTTTCATGGTTCCTTATATGGCTATAAAGAAAAAATGGCCGTTTTTCCTCTTCTCGTGTTACAATGTATTATTTTATATTGGTGAACAAAAATCCAGATGAAGTTGTTTGAACAGTACAACATATCTATTATTCAAATTTGATCCGAGGTTTGGTAGGCGCCACCACAAATAGTTTTACGAATTTTACGAAAATAGAAATTATATTAATTTCTCAAAATCCTTCCAATTTGATAGAATCTTTAAAACAATTTTGATTGTTGTATTGCTGTATCAAAGGTACATATTTTATTGTAAGGTTAAAAAAGAAAGCTTAAGCAATGATGATCAACAATTCTACCAATACTCAACAGAACAATAACTCTTCCAAAGATTTGATTGATTTGATTTTTGGTGGTTTAACGCCGCTTTCAGCAATATTTCAGCTATATCATGGTGACCAGTTTTAGCAGTGGAAGAAGTCTGAGTACTCGGAGAGAACCACCGACCATGGGCAAGCAACTGGTAAACTTTATCACTTGCGGCTGCGAGTCGAGTGCACCTTTTTAGCTCACCTGTGTGAGCTATTGCCATCACTTAGCGTCCGTTGTCCTTCGTCCGTCTGTAAACTTTTAAAAACAATCTTCTCCTCTGAAACCACTAGGCCAATTTAAACCAAACTTGGTCTGAATCATCCTTAAGGGGTTCTTTTTAAAAGTTATGTCCGATGGCCCTGCCGACCAACCATCATGGCCGCCATGTCTATAAATATAACATGGGGTAAAATCAGCAACAACAAAAAAGCGGGGATGCCATTTTAATTGTCCATTGCTGCTTTAGTATAAGTCAAGATGGGCTCAAATTTTAACTGCAGCTACATGGCAATGAGTAGTTTAACATTTCTTCCGGGTTTTTCTGTGAAATTTTTCTTTCATCCGATTTATACCGATTATGCAAATTAAGCATATTTTGGTAAAAGATCACATTTAAATCTTCTTCTCTGAAACCTTTGAACCGAATTAAACCAAATTTGGCAGGAATAGTCCTTGGGTGGTCCCATTGGCAAAATTATGTCCGACAGCTCCGCCCTCCATTCAAGATGGCTGTTGTTACTAAAAATAGAAATTTCTTCAATTGTCCATTGCTACTTTATTCTAAATCTAAATGATCTCAAATTTGTATTGCAGCTACATGGCAATGAGTAGTTTAACATATTCTGGGTTTTTCTGTGAGATTTTTTCAGCCAGTTTATTCCGTTTAGGAATATTATGAGATAAAAATCACATCAAAATCTTTTACTCAGAAATTTGAGTTGAAATGATCTTTGGATGGCCCACTTTCAAAATTATGTGTAACACCCCCATTTTCTGTTGCAACTTTAGATGTCAAATTGAAAACCAGGTGAGCGATTACAGGCTCCTGGGAGCCTCTAGTTTTGTAACTTACAAAGCCGTGCGCGAACCCACGCCGTATTGGTGATATGCTTGTATGAGTTGTTAGGTAATCCAACTACCTAACTTATTGAGCCACCCGGGTCCTCTATCTTCCAAGGGAGACAACCACATATGGTGTGTGGTTGTTGGTTACAATACATGTATATAATCTAAATATACATATTTTGAATATATGTATAAAAAGTGGGTGTGGAGATGGGGGTTGTCACTTCCTATATAAAGGTATACAGATGAGTCACTGCTGTTGGAATGTGTCTACTTTTTCAGCTTTCAAATATATGATTGAAATAGGTGGCAGCACAACTTCTGTACCAACTGCAAAATGACCATCCATGTGCAAATTGGTTTCACTTATTTCTTAAGTCCAGGAGAAGGCTTTTTAACATATATATTTTTAATAGTCCTAGGTGCAGTTGTGGTGACAATTTTCGCACATGTTTAATTTACAACATCTTGAATTTCAGATCGACACAAAATATAAGGAAGATTCAACATGATATGATTTCATTCATGGTATTCCAATAAAAACACATGCACCAAACAGATGACAATAATTGGACCCGGACCTTTGCCTCAAGTTTTCTACAATGATGTACTTCTACTTCTACCAGTTTGCGGCCGCCATCAATCACTGATGATACTGCCACTTTAGTGTGCACGCCAATTTTAAACTTAACAATAAAGTGCTGTACAAAATAAATGTGCAAGTAAAAACAACTTGATTAATTTAATCAAGTAAGTGAGTCTTGAAGGATTCAAGACTCTTGGCAGTAGCAGTGTCAGTGTGCAGAGCATTCCAATCCCTGATGGTTCTTGGGTAGAAAATCATTACTCCAGATATAACTCCGACACCAGTTGTTTTGGATAGAACACACATAAGGAAGCAACATATATATGTTCATAAAAAAAAGTTTTGACATGGATCACTTAAAGGGTAACATGACATTTTAATTCTAAGGCAACATCAAATGTGTTGCTTATAAAATTTGATCTCTAGATCAGAAGAGTAATTGTTGCTAAATGCCAAATAAGCAATTTTTCAACTACCAATGTACATTACGGCAAGAACAAGATACATTCAATTACATTATGAGGATGGTGTCTTGTTTTACAAGCTCAATACACTTGCTTGGATCTTTATAGTGCTAACTCACTGAAACATCAATCTGCTGGTAGACATGTCGATCCACTCAGACACATTATCCTGATTTCAAACCAACTAGTCTGTGTTCTTACACCTTAATACTTCATGCTTCATGGAGTAGCAGCAAATAACAATCTTATAGTATTTGGCTTGACCTGAACAGATCTCAAACCCACGATCCAACACACTCGAGACGAACAAGCTAACCATTACACAACTCATGTGTTTCAAAATGTTGAATATGAGAATACAGGTACAGATATTGTGTTGAAATATCATCAACATCATTTGCACATTTCTGACTTATTAACCGATTTTACATTTTCTATGAGCAATTTCACTTTAAGGTGGGCAAAAGGTCCTGTTTCATGCCAGTTTAAAGAAAACAACATATATTTTCCCAGAATCTGTACAAACTAGATATCACGGAGATGGAATCCATCTCTGTGGGCCCCACCATAAATAAATTGTGGTAAAAATTTTGTAAGGACAGACTGATGTTAACCTCAGATTTCTTACCCAACATATAACCTAGTGACAATTAATAATCACTTTAGGCATCAATGATGAAGTATCAAAATGCCACAAACAAGATGACACAGTTTGTTATGGTAAAATCACTAATTTGACCTTGAGGTAAAAGTTCAAGGTCAAAGGTCACCAACAATGGTACGCGACACATCTTCTGGAGATGGTCTACCTACATGCCAAATATGAAAAGCCTGTCTTGAACGACAAAAAAGTTACAGTCCGGACACGATTTGTTATGGACACACAGACCAGTTTGACCTCGAGGTCAAAGGTCACCAACAATGGTACGTGACATTGTCTGGAGGTGGTTTACCTACATGCCAAATATGAAAAGCCTGTCTTGAACGACAAAAAAGTTACAGCCCGGACACGATTCGTTATGGACGCACGGACCAGTTTGACCTTGAGGTCAAAGGTCACCAACAATGGTACTCGACATTGTCTGGAGGTGATTTACCTACATGCCAAATATGAAAAGCCTGGAACGACAAAAAAGTTACAGCCCGGACATGATTTGCTATGGATGCATGGACCAGTTTGACCTTGAGGTCAAAGTTCAAGATCAAAGGTCACCAACAATGGTATGCGACACATCGTCTGGAAGTGGTCTACCTACATCCCAAATATGCAAAGCCTGTCTTGAACGACAAAAAAGCTCCAGCCCGGACACGATTTGCTACGGACGGACGGACAGACTGATCACTATAGGGTGTCCGCCACAAAATGGCGGGGCCCTAATTATAAAGTTGTAACAACTTGTAAATTTGATAGTTGCTATAAAATTTTCCTTTATAGAAGGTTCAAATATCTACAAATATTATCCTCAATTTTTGTCCTTTCTGTTTAGGGGCTGTCGTGGTCATGATCATATGGTAGTTGGATTTACAACTACCTATGCAATCAGTGCCTATCACCACTAATGTTGTGAGTTCGAATCCCGCTGAGGCAAGGTGTACTTGATACAACATTATGTGATAAAGTTTGTCGGCGACTTACAGCAGGTCTGTGGTTTTCTCCGGTATCATCCACCAATACAACTGACCGCCACGATATAACTGTTAAAATATTGTTGAAAGTGGCGTTAACCACCATAAACCATAAACCTAAACATCTCTGTCTAGTAGAGCGGGTACCATTTTCTGTCAAAAGAAAATAACTCCAATAAAAACATATAAAAGAGTATCATTTTGTAAGAAAACCGTGAATGTGGAAAAGGTCAATAAAGGACTATAAAACTGATAATTTGAATGTTTACGACAAAAGTTAATTCCAGAAAAAATCTTATTTATGTATGGACACTAATTCATGCTCATAGGTATGGACTAATAAGAATTAAGGTTTATAAGAAATATATAGTTTTAATTGATAAATGATACATTTGTATTTACATAAAGTAATATAAAAAGTTTAATATAAAATGGCACAACCTTTTAATTTTATCTATACCTTTTCCAGAATAAAATACCTCAGAAATATTTAGACAAAAATATGTAAATTGCTAAAATTGTCATACACTGGATAATCACATTTATACATGATAAAATATAAAATCACAATGTAAAGTTTGTACCACAATAGAAATGTGCAAATATTTACAAACAACAGCTTTTTTTTCATATATTTAACAGGGAGAATAACTTATTTGGAATGTAAGAATGGTCTTAGTAACATTAACACTAAAATCAATATTTCCTAATTTCTTATATTAGATTAAAGTATAACATGCTATAGTGACTCTTAGAAAATCAGACTTTTTGTGAAATCCTGAATTTAAGCCAAAACTCTGCATATCTGTATAGCAGTATATAATTAAAAAAAAAAGATGCAAGATGCAAATTACAATCTGTTGTGAAATTGAAAGTATACAATACACAACTATTCATTCATACCACAGGTTGATGTTTGTTACCTTTGTAACCAACACTCCTAATTATATACCATATTTACAAAAGATTCCTGATACGTGCTAATCTGGGTCACGGGTCACTGTGAGTAGCATGTGTAGTCACGTGAACAGATACGGTGTTGAAAAAAATGTCGGTACTCATAAAATATTGATAAATGCAATACAAGTGTATGTTTGTCTTCAAGAAATATGATAGACAAAACCATGTGTGAAGTTTTATGACGAAATATCTCCGATTTCTATTCTATATGTAAATTTATGAATTGAAGTTTTAGAAATACTCACAGCTAATTTTAGCGATGTATTTTTATGTTGGACAATAATGAGCGTCCTGATTGGATGACCGATATAAAACACACTGAATCCGCATGGTTTAGCAAGGTTACTCAGGTCAATAGTTTATAAATATAGAATCTTGACAATGTAAAGGAAAGATGCTATGTTACATTTATTCATTTGTTTGATTCTGGAATANGATGCAAATTACAATCTGTTGTGAAATTGAAAGTATACAATACACAACTATTTGAAATAAAAACACAGGACCGGACTTTAAACAAAAATAATAATCCAGGATTAGTTTTTTATTAAAAAAAATCCAGGACCCGTGTCCATGAATTTTTGTTTGTTTAAAGTTAAATAATATGAAATATTGACATCCACACTTGCCTTTTGGACAGCACATTTCTGTGTCCACACTTGTTTACATGTAAAATAAGTGGGTGATAATTATTTTATTTCTATTAATATGGCGCATGACTATGTTAATGCACAAAGCATTTCTTTGGCTATTTACCATGCAAGTCGATACATTTAAATAACAATTCTAATATGACGTCCTTCATTTGCTATAGAAACAATACTGTAATAAAATTCTGACATATTTTACTTCACACATGTGTATTGTAGGGACAAATTATGGACATCATTCCTAAGTGATTTCATGTATTTATACAGGACTGTAAAATGATGGATTTGTTTATTTACATATTCATTTTTTTCCCAGAAAAAATACTAAAGATAACCATCTATGGACTTCGACTTTTGGAAATTGTTTGTTTTGGTTGGTTTGTGGTGTTTAATGCCACTTCTAACAAGATTTCAGTCATATCATGGCAGTCAGCTTTATTGGTGGAGGAAACCAGAGTACATATAGAAAACCACTGACCTGTTGCAAGTCACTGACCAACTTTATCTGATATCACATAATCAAATGTTGTATCAAGTACACCTCGCCATGAACGGGTTCGAACTCACAACATTAGTGGTGATAGGCACTGATTGCACAAGTAGTGGTAAATCCAACTACCATATGATCACGACCCCGACAGCTTCTTTGTAAATTTTAGTTTGTTTGATGCCAAATACATGTAAAAGAAAAAGTTGACATGGCATTATGCCAGGTAAGATACATAGAGAATATAAGTTGTCCAGTATGGTAAATCACTGAATGAAAATTATATAATATGCATATAATACAAATGGAATGTATGTGAAGGTAACATGAATGATTGATGATTGTAAAATTAAAATATGAAATTAAAATGAAATAATGTGGACTGAATTACATGTGAATATAATCTAATTACAAAATGTATGTATTAATACAATTATCAAACTCTCCTACATTTATCTTGTTTAATAAAAAATACAAACATGGAAAAATTATTTTGTGCATCTCTATTTCATTACCATATCAACTGAATTGAAAATCGTGGAACAAAAAAAAATTAATTATAAAATTAATTCATATCTTAGTCTGTGGATATTGAAACTACTCATAACAATTTGCAAAACATGATATCTTAGATAAAAAAATATCTTTGGGATCATAGAGCGAAATTTTGATTTAAATCCAGGTAATTTGTTATTTTCATCTTGTGAAATTCAATATTTAAGAACTGAAATTGCATTATTCTTTGAAAAAGACACAATAACGTAATTATTTTTAAAACTTAAATTTTATCCGTTTCTTTGCCTAGGACTTTCAGCACAAGTTATCGATAAATTTAACAAGTTGATCATAACAAATAAGACTAAACTTGAACTTGAGGACAATTAAGATGCAGAATAGTACTATTTTTGCCTCTGACAAAGATTTTTTTCTTCATCTGAAATCAGATCAAGATGTCAAATATTATGATTTTTTTAATAATATTTATAAGCACTTCACTTTTGAAAATTTTATGTCCACAAATATTTTGTTAATAAAATTGTTATCAATGGCAATAATAATGTTCTAACATTTCCATGGAAACCAACTGCACTATTACATCCTTCTTGGTTATCACAATGACAAATCCTGACTTTTACTTTGTACGTTCCCGTCTTTTCCAAACAACGTCGACCTTCATCTCCACCAACTTCACCACTTGCAGCACACTGTCGAATATATCGCAAATGCCACTCATCGTTGTAGTAAACTGTAGGAAAAAAAATTCATATATGATCAAATTTAATATTAATTAATTGGCATTTAACCTTTTAATACAGTGGATAGAATAATTTCTCCCAATATTACGGCATTTTAACCCGCTGAACCAGTGGTGGAAAAATCTGTAATCCTCTAGAGGATTAAAATGTCTCGTGCCTTTCCCTGCATTAATTTCAAATTTTGAAATAAAGTTCGTTTTAAATAATGGGAGAAACAAACTCTCCTTCAGTTGCCCATGTGGGTTACGGTATTTCTCCACTCACTGTGGCCCCTTTATAAGTATAAATACATGAAATGGGGAAAACATCAGACATGTATTCAATAATGTATGACTTCCGCATTAAAACAAATTCCAATATTACTTGTCCATTCATTTAACACAAGTTAGAGTCTATCTATATATTGTTTTGACCTCCTTTTCTACTTGTATGTTTTTCTGTTATATTTAGAAATGTCTAAATTATTAAAGCAATACCTGGGATGGATAAGCCCAAGCTTGCTACAAATCCTTATATTTGTTTTTCTTGGCTGGCTTTTATTTTTTTAAATCTAAATTAAATACAATGAAAAAGAAAAAAGAAATTTCAAAGATGTCAATGGGAGATAACTCTTTACTTTTATCTTGACACCTTTTTCTCTTGTACTCGTAACTTGATTTATGTATTCTGTTCATCAGTTGCATGTTAATATGTCACTACTCACTATTTACAACATTATCCAGTGCTCCAGCTAGAATTTGAAAGGGGCAGGGTGCCAGCAAAGGGCAGGGCATTTATATCTATAAGATTTCTTAATAAAAAAAAAACTCATTTCTTTTTCTATTTAAACTGCATCTCTCTTTGTGAATAAACAATCTTACATGTTCACTTCAGGGGCTGTCATAGTCGTAATCAGTGCCTATCACCACTAAAGTTGTGAGTTCGAATCCCACTCAGGTGAGGTGTACTCGATACAACATTATGTGATAAAGTTTGTCAGTGACTTGCATCAGGTCGGTCGTTTTCTCTTGTTTCCTCCACTAATAAAACTGACTGCACGCTATAACTGAAATATTGTTGAAAGTGTGGTAAAACACCATGACCCTAACATCCTTACCCTAAATATCCATTTCAGTTACTGAATTAGGGCGACTGAATTTAAAAGGAGCAGATGTAAATTAACATGAAAAATTATTTAATTTTACACTTTCAAATCACATTGAAAAAAGATAGTGTTGTTCTTGCTATATTTCTTTCCTTGTACATGTATATGTAGAAGTGTATATTCATGGGAAATTTATGTTTGGTTTGAAATCGTATCAAAATTGGTTCGTTTTAGACAGATCCCAGAACAATGTATATTCATATTTGGTTGATATTTAAAAAAAAATAATGAATGTACTTACTTTCTTGAACTACTTTACGACACATAGTTACATTTTCTGGACATTCAGATAAATGCCATGTTTGATTATAAAAATAGTCTGCACAGTCCTCCTGCATGTATGAATTACATTGATAGCATCGGAAGGAAAATCCTGAAAAATACATGATATTGAAATAATATATATTTGTCCTTTCAGGACATTAATCTATAAAATTTGTTCAGCCACAATATAGTTAGCATTAAACACCAATCATTCAATCAATATTTGTCATTTACTACAGGTTATTTATAGATATTAAACAGATCATATATACTGTAAAATATATCACTCTGTACCTACAGAAAGGTTAAGCAATTGAATCATTCATCTCAGCTTGGTAACCATAAACAGGGGATGATAGAAAAACTTGAACCATCTTCACACACAAAATTTTGGTCCAGTAAAAGGTTATTCATTACTGGACCAGTAGGAATCCGAACACCTCATCTGTGGAGTATATGAATGTCCTGTTAACTTGATGCTGGGTCCAGTAATCCGTACTTCTTTACTGGACAGAAATATGAGTCAACTACATGGTTAACAAAGATCTGAGAGTTGGAATTAAGGGACATCGCGAGGAGAGACAATTTTGATACGAGGACTGTTATGATATTGGGTTCTTTATTGATTTGAGATATTTTGTTTCAGAAAACTTCAATTCATTACGGTACTTTAAACGTAATTATGCTTTTACACAAATAAAGTTATTTTAATTTTAGACTTTAGAAATGTATTTGATAATTCGTCAAAATAAAAAAAAAACACATTCCCAACAAATTACTGATTATCACATGATCATTTAATGATTTAATAAATCTTATTGTTTATATATTTTTAATGCTGTGCTGTCATTTTCTATTTTATATCAGAACCATTTTAATTCAGCTTGGTTTTGAAATAATTTAGAAAGAAACTTACCAATATCAAAATAAATAAAATTCAGTCTGTATGGTATATATATTTAAAATGTTCAAAAGATTGTGCACAATTCATCTGAAACAGCACATCTTCCTTTCCTCGATATTTTGGTATTATAGATGGCATGAGTGTGTTGCCTCTCCATGCTTTCATGTTATCTCAGTCTTCGAAATTAGACTTTCGAATTTACTGGCCCGAAAACTTCAAAATTAGAATATTTATATAGATTCTATTGAAAAAATTTGGCAAAAGTCACTGGTCCTAATCAATTTTCACTGGCCGTGGGCCACCAGACCACTGCTAAAGTTGATGACTGTTATCTAGATCACATACAAGCTTTAAAATTTCAATACATTTTAAAGCCTCACATTCTTCTTAAATGTGAATAGGAGAGTTTGGTATATTCGTCCACTACATCATCTTATCATCAACCATAACATCCTCTGAATAGTCTTCTTTTTTTTTCTTTCTTTTTTTTTTTTACAAATATACATGGTGATTCAGATTTGCTCCTACTCAACATGAATGCAACAATTTATCAAAATAACATTTTCAACTAAAGTTTTTTTTTAACTTTGTGACATTTTTTCTGGCTGTTTTGGCATTTGAAGAGGTCAAATTGGCTGACGGTTGGTTCTTAGGGAAAACACTGAGTAAAATGAAAACCTACCATTAGGCACTTTGAAGAATTTATTATGGGAATCTGACTTAATGCTCCCAGGTTACAATTTTGGAAAATCAAAATACAAAGTATTATACTGTGTCACAGGACTCACTCTACTGGGTGATTAGGGTAGAGAAGTTGCCTTGTGAACAGGGTTGGTAAAAAAAAACGGTCAATACTCTAGTATTGACCGGGCCGGTGGTCAATACTGGTTTTAACCGGTCAATACTGGTCGATTGGAGTAAAAACCAGATAGGATTATGTAAATTGATTCCTAAGAGGGTCTTTTTAGTGGGGGTATCTATTTATAACTTGTAATGATTTTAAGTTAGTATTTCTTTAATCTAATAAAATAAAAAGTGTCTAATTTAGACTTCATTATAAATCATTTGGTAAGAAGCCATACATAAGAGATGCCATGAAGAGTAAACTCTCTATAAACTTTCCATTTCCTGCATTCAGAATCATTCTGTCTCACATATGAATGAACTTTAAACATTTTATTGTTTCAAGCTAGCCACTTTTATTATCCTTTTCCTCCTGATGAACACATTTATTGGGGTTTAGGTTGCTTTAGCAATTTAAATTTCTCAATTGACCACCTGTCAGCCAGGTGTACAGTTACCTGTCCAGCACTTTAATCAAGCTACCTGTAATTTACCTGTTGCAATTACACATTTTGAATTAAATAAATCTTTATGTAATTATAAATGTATTTAGTACTGCACCTGAAAATGTGCCTTAAATAGATTTCAATAGTAATTCAGTGATGTTTTAAGATATTCAACAGATTAATACAGCAATATTAAATTTAAATTGGGACTTCAAATGAAAATTTTCATCATTTTAGATATGAAAAAGAACAAAATTGACCATTTTCACTTAAAATAATAGTATTGACCACTTCAGGAGTATTGACCAGGACGGTTAAAACTGGGGGCGGTTTTGACTGCCCAACCCTGCTTGTGAAGGTTGACTTCCCTTTCTTATTGGTTAAAAGCAAAGAGCAAGTCACCCTGCATTTGTGAACAGTTGCTCTATGTTGCCCAAATATTTTTTGCCACACGTCTTGTATGAAAATGGCTAGATTGTGTCAATTGAAATCCATTTTAATTATGTATTTTGAATTTGAAGACAAGTTTCTTTATGAAGTTACAAGTTGCATAAAACTTAATCTATCAAATGCAAATAAATAGTTATATGCACCCTGGTAAGTAGTTTTCGTTTCAGACCATTTCCGCCTTCAAACTCTGCTGCAGGACCCTGGTGGCTCAATGAGTTAGGTAGTTGGATTACCTAACAACTCATACAAGCCTATCACTAATACGGCGTGGGTTCGTGCCCGGATTTGTAAGTTACAAAAAAGGGTGCACTTGACTCGCAGCCGCAAGTGATAAAGTTTACCAGTTGCTTGCCCATCGTTGATGGTTCTTTCCAGGTACTCCAGCTTCTTCCACCACTAAAACTGGTCGCCACGATATACATGTACATGTAGCTGAAATATTGCTGAAAGTGGTGAATTGATCAAACTCTGCAACATAGAGTATTTATAGCTGTTTGAGAAATTGTGATGAATAAAATTTATAGCTTTTAAAGGGTCAGCAGTGGAATCAGAATATTGAGAAATTTTGCAAAGTGTGATCTCATGATAAGTCTTAGTCCGAGATTCCTCTGCCGTTCGACGACTATTTAGAGCTTGCTGTTGTCGTTGAACGTCAGAGTGCTTGCCATAAGCAAAACAGCGGATTTTCCTCCGCATCTCAACTGTAGCACATTTCCACGTTTTGTGGCTATCAAATTTTATTTTCTATCCAAAAGCCTAATATATATCGCTTCACCAATCATTTTTCTATTCATTCATAACCATCTTACCCTCAGAGAGTGGTGTTACACTCGATTACAGCACGTTTTTTCCTTACACCCGATGATTTGGTCATTTCACTGCCATTTTTTTAACGTGATCTCGCGATACTAACTGAAAGATGACAGCAATGCATGATGGGAGATACTAAATGCAGTGTGCCAAATTAGCATACGTAAACAAACATACAAGACAATACAAAGCGTATTCTGCAGGACAAACAGTTCCATCTACAGCTCAAATCAGAGCAGAAGGAAATAATACAAAATATGTTGGATAGAAAAGATTCATTTGGCAGTGTTATCCGCGGGCTTTGGAAAGAGCATGTCTTACGTTTCCCCCCATTTTGGACAAGGTCAGATCATATATGCAAATCATCTCCCATGATACATTGCGGTAATGAGTAGTTCTCTCGAAGTCACGTGACAAATATTTCAAAATGTCAGTGTTCAAAAATGACGAAATCACATGGTCTGGGGAAATTGTGCTGTAATGGAGTGTAACACCAATTTCTGAGGGTAAGATGGTTATGAATGAATAGAAAAATGATTGGTGAAGCGATTTATATAAGGGTTTTGGATAGAAAATAAAATCTGATAGTCACAAAACGTGGAAATGTGCCTCTCTCGAGTGTGTGAGGAAAATCCGCTGTTTTGTTTATGGCAAGCTCTCTGACGTTCAACTACAACAGCAAGTTCTAAATAGTCGTCGAACGGCAGAGGAATCTCGGACTAGACAAGTCTCAATTCCTAGCTGAATATGGTGGTATAAAGGGTTGCAAGGGGGTTTTACTTATTTTTTTTCAGATTTTGCAAAGGTTGACCGAGTCTAAATCCTTGGCATAATATCTCATGAAGGGTTATAAAGGAGTATTGCATTGTTATTTTTTCAGATCTTTCTATTTAATGCAATATTATTGCAAATGGAAAATACGGAAGTGAGTAATCACAGGTAAACAATTTACCTGGACAGGTATTGACAACTATTATGAGCAGTAAATGACTTATAGTTATAACATATAACTTCATTATCCACTAATTTAGCTATATTCTACACTTTCAATTATTACCTGTTTTAAATAGAAAGAAAATTGCTATTAAAAGGAGCAGTGTTGTTGTATACCACCTGTCCATGATGGCGGTGATTTTCCAATTTTACTGGTATCTTTTGAAATTCTATTCACCGTTTGATATCTATAAAAACCAGTCACAAAGCGCCATCTATCTGTTTTGCATATTTTCTTCGTGTTCACCTGAAAATATTTGAATTATGTCCCTTGATCCAGTTATTTGAAATCCAAATACTCCCGTAATAAAATGAAAATGTAAACAAAATGTAGCAATTAATACACAATTACTATATTTTATTTTATTTTTATTTTATTATTTGAATATCAAGTGACCGTGATTGTAGTGACTTATCGATGCAGTAGTAAAACTTGGACAATTTATTAACAACAACAAAATAATTTAGTATAATTACCCCAGCAAGGATTTATATAGTAGGACTAGTATATAAATCCTGGCCCCCAGACAGAACAATTAATTATTACATGATAGCATCTGATCTGAGAGTCAAAATTTTTACTTTTTAAATCCTGAAACTTACCACGGGGTTTGCTCAGGCGATCTTATAGTTTTCTGTGTAGTGTTTGTAGATAATAACAAGGATTTATATATCCTACTATATAAATCCTTGATAATAATAATAATAATAATAATAATAATTGTATTGTTCCAATTAAGGGCCCTCGAAGAGGCAAAGAGTTACATAAGTCATAAGTAAGTCATAAGTTTATTGGTTCACCAATCAAGGGCCCACAGGGGGCATATATACAATATGAGCATATTAAGATATAATTGTTTTACAACATAAACAAAAAACAGCAATAGTGTTTTCACCACTGGTGTGTATTGATCCCTGTAACAATTGAGGAGGAAATACAATTTATCTTAAAATAAAGAATTAGTATGACTACTTGAAGCACCAAGGGTCCATATGCCACTGATGATTAGGATGAACTTATGGGCCACGCCAGTTTTGTAACTATACAATGTAGTAACAGTATCAAAAAGCCAACAATAAAAAAAACAAACATTGATTCAATGTACTTATATAACAATACAACATTTTATTCCGGACAGAATCAGAGATAAAGTAATACACTATACATATACATTAATTAGATTGCATATAGACACTACTTATGACAACAACAATCCCCTCTTCTAATATCTAGACAATCAATAATATATTTTCCCAGAAGTTTAAGTACTGACATGTCTTCGTTTGTAAAAAAGCCATGTAAAGTTTGCCTCATTTGGGTAGATCTTTAAATTTTGGACAAAACTCACCTATATTATTGAACACGATTTCTCTATTGTAGATATTTATTTGTCCTTTTTCTCTTCGTCATTGTATTGTCCTCCTTTCCTCGATTACCCCTTTGGTATGTTCAGACTTTTCTTAGAAGATTATTTTTCTTAAATCATAACTGTTTTTTGTAAAGGTTTGTATCCAATTGTTGACCATGGTCAAAATGAATATCAGCAATGTTTTAGTTCATGGTGGTTTCTGTGAATAAATTGTGGTCCATTTAGATTAAATCTCTGGGCTTACTCATGTCTTTTTCCAGCATAGTTACCCTTGCTCCCACACAGCAACCAACCCCCTAACAAATGGAGATTGTAGCTAAATCGATATCCATATCAGGCAAATAAATGTATTTTAAAGGTTTTCAAACTTATACTCCCTGTGATATTGTGTCTAAATTTCAAATGATTTGTTCAAGAGGAACTTTAATTATGTAAACTGGAAACCAACATGCGTGATGAATGTACGGACATGTGTAAAACGTATGCCCCTTCCACAAACCTTGCAACGGTGTATAATAAAGTTTGTACGAACTTGACCTCAAATGAGATCTTTTCATTGGCTATAGTCGGCATTTTAACAGCGGATGTGTATACAGAAAATATGTAATTGTAGGATGGGAAAATCTTTTTAATAGCATAGTTATGAAAGAAGTTTATAGTAATTAGCCACGCCTCCAAGCAGTTAAACAAATTCTTTTATTTATAGCTACATTATGAATGAAGTTTATAGTAATTAGCCACGCCTCCAAATAGTTAAACAAATTCTTTTATTTATAGCTACGCAAACAATCAATAAACACGCAGATCAACGTATATCGGTCAACGCATTGGGTTTAGCACACAAAACAATACAATTTTATGCAATCAAGTTCTTACAAAAATATTATCAGCCTTAAAATGGGAAACATTGACATTTAAAAGGTAGTGAATCAATTGTACGGTTCCAGCTTCGCTTTCACCGTACAATTGATTAACTATACCTTTTAAATGTCTATGTCTCCCATTTTAAGGCTGATAATATATAACAGAGGCTCACCTGCTGATCAGTATATGTTAAACTTTAGACACGGGATCATGAGACGACAATCCCCTTAGGTTTTTATTTTTACCAGACTATATCTGCATTTCAAAAGGATGCTTCATTCCAAATACAACCAAAAAGAACTGCTGGTTTAGTGACTCAAAGCACGTGTCTCCTCTTCAATTTGGTCCAGAAACCTTATCCATGAATGTGCCACAAATTCCCTAACAGTTGCACCAAATACTAGTATTAGGTCTTTGATCTAGAATCTTCCAAAATAATTGATCGAAGATGGGATTAAAATATCTTAAAATCCACGTCACAGCTATCCCAAGATACGTTTCCAAATAATGATGGGTCTGAAACTCATGCAGGTTATTTACCAAAGTCATAGGAGTTCAAATTGTTCAACGTCAGAGCTATTGTTTTTCTGGTTCTAGAAATGTATGGTTTAGAAAAAATAATGTCTGGGACCTCTCCATGATATTTACCAAGTCTTAAAATAAAATTATTCTTCAAACAGAAACGCGGGTAAGAATGTAACGCATATTCAAACGTAAGCTCATTTGGGGGAATATGTAGATTTATTGCGTTCTGTGTTTATTTACACATGTACTATTTATAGTAACAGCGGCCATATTGGTCAGTTGTCTGGGTTATCAGACACAACTTTGATTGATTGATTTTAGGTGTTTAACGCCACTTTCAGCAATATTTTAGCTATATCATGGCGACCAGTTTTAGTGGTGGAAGAAGCCGGAGTACCCGGAGAGAACCACCCACCATGGGCAAGCAACTGGTAAACTTTATCACTTGCGGTAGCGAGTCGAGTGCATCCTTTTTTGTAATTTACAAAGCCGGGCGCGAACCCACGCCGTATTGGTGATAGGCTTGTATGAGTTGTTAGGTAATCCAACTCATTGAGCCACCCGGGCCCCCACAATTTTGAAAGAGTACTTACCACCTAAAAATCATTCATGTCAGGTTTTCTATAAGTTAACCGAATGATTTCAGAAAGGTAGATTTGTATTTTGTGAATATAAAAGTCTATTTGCATATTCTGTAAAATTCAGTATATTCTAAATTTTATGGGAAAACTCAGAAAAGACATGTGTATATATGTTTTAAAAACATCTCATTATCATACAGTTCAATTTAAAGCAGATTCCAGCTTAAAACAAATGTGTTTATGATATTTAAAGAAATTTTAGTAACTGCAGTCATCTTGGACGAAGGATTGGTGCTGGCGAACATTTTTCTGCAAGGGAACCACCCTATTAATATTTGGTTTACTTGGATCAGTGGTTTCAATGGAGGTTTGCAGATGATTATCAGTCTATGTTAACTTAGCGAATTTAGCTCCTTTGGTGTTCTTGCTTCCAAAGACTTAGGATTTATTTATCTTTCTAATCTTTTGACTTTGAGCATAAATGAAGGTTATTCAGAAACGCACTGCTAGATATACGTTTTTAATGTACGTATATTCTCGCAAAAGATTTGGCAAAACGGAAAACTTTTCAGCAAAACCTGTACTACTCATTAAAATTTCAGCTAAATTCAGTGGCGGAAATTGCGGTTTTACTTGCTCTTTAGATGTGTTTTACCTCCAATGTTCTGATTAGTTACATCAGCCATGTTGATTGCAAACAGGACTGGCTGAATGATTATTCAGGCCAAGTTTGCATGGCCCAATGATGAGTGCCAGTATATTTTCGAAAAGTATCGATTACGACAATTACGACAGACACAAAGTGATGGCAAATGGCCTCATGACTCCTTGGATCAAGTGAGCTAATAAAAATGGCACTGAAAATATGGAGTGAGACCGACAGACGTACTCAAAAAGATGATTGCATTGACAATGTCACTGGTATAACAAAGGACATAATCCTGAAATCTCCTCATATTCAACTAAGGAGCTGGTCAATATGTTCCTGATCTGCTTCTATTTGTAAAGTGAACCACATCCAGACATCAGAAATTTGCTGTTTTCAACTGGTTCATCAGTCATATAATTTTGGTCCACATCAAAAACTATTTATGATATGTCAAGATGTAAAAGTCTATCTCAGTTTTGCAATTATAATAAAGAGTGAAATTTAATGCAAGTTCCCAGTTAACCACAGGAGAGGATGAGAAAGTGGGGTCAAGCTTTTAACAGTGACAAACCAAAAGAAAAGGCCATTTTGCCTTCAACACACCCTTTAACCTTTTAAAAATATTTGCTGTCCATGCTAAAAATCCAGCTTTTACAATATATTTCCAAAATGTTGAAGGGGAAGAAAACAGTTTTGATCTCCAACTCCTCTGATGTTATTGTTAATTTGTTCAATTATAATGATGGCAGCTACCTTGCAGGTTTACAACCATGAAAAAGATGTATCCAATGAGTGATTGGTTATTGTTTAACACCAAATGAGCAATTATTCAAATAGCAACATTCAATTTGATTTTGATTTCTGGTGTTTTAACTCCACTTTCAACAATATTTCAGCTACATCATGGCGACCAGTTTTAGTGGTGAAGGAAGCCAGAGTACCCTGAGAGAACCACCAACCATGGGCAATGGCGACCAGTTTTAGTGGTGGAGGAAGCCGGAGTACCCTGAGAGAACCACCGACCATGGGCAAGCAACTGGTAAACTTTATCACATGTGACTGCAAGTCGAGTGCACCCTTTTTTGTAATTTACAAAGTCGGGCGTGAACCCACGCTTTATTGGTGATGGGCTTGTGCGAGTTGTTAAATTCAACAACCTAACTCATTGAGCCTCCCGGGCCCCAGCGTAAATCGATGAGATAATGCCTGCTTTGTACTAAACCAATACACTTAGTTGGATATTTATAGTGCTAGCTCACTGAAGCAGGTAGATATGTCCGTCCACTGGAACACATTATCCCAAGTGTGAGCCAACCAGTCTTTGCTCCTACTTCTTAATGCTGTAAGCTTAGATGAAAAGTAACAAATACCAAATTGTATCTGTGGTTTAACTCAACAGGGACTAGTACCCATCATCTACCACACATAAGTCCAGCAAGCAAGGATTACACCACCAATACATAGTTGTATATTCAATGATCATTTGGGCATGTTTTAAATTCAGTTTATTGTTCAAGTGGGGCTTAGCTGCAACCTTTGATTACATGTTGGTCACCAATAGCTTCTATGTTTAACTATGTCCTGCAGCAGTATCCATTTGAAGGTCAATCAATAAACATAGATACACAAACATGAATCCAAAAGAGGTCAATCTTTGCAAGTTTTGTTATTGTATTGCTATCGGAAATCCAGTCATCAAGAAGGGAGGATTTGAATTCCATTAACTGGTTTAAGCAAGCCTAATTTTTCTTTGTGTCCCAAGCCAGGACCTTGATTTCCAACATCATGTGTCATGATCTTTTTTTTTATCTGCTGAGTTGAGGTGAGATGTCATTCTTGGTAGAATTAATGACCATCGCTATTTATACTTTACTTTCAAAGGAACTGAATTTCAAGGTGTGTATCTTAAACATTTAACGGATGAAAATGCACAATTCCATATGGTTAAAGTTAGGGATGAGAAATCTAAGTCATTCACTGTGGACAAAACGGCAATGATATATAATAGGATATCACCATTAACATTGTGACTTTGAATCTTGCTAATGTTGAGGTGTACTCGATACATCATTATGTGATAAAGTTTGTCAGTGACTTGTGGCAGTTCGGTGTTTTTTTTCTGGTTTCCTCCACCAATAAAAAAAACCCTGCCACGATATAACTGAAATATTGTTGAAAGTGGCATTAAACATCATAACCCTCATAACAGACAAGTACATTGTATGCAACACAAATTTTATAATATAACACATTCATTATTTCAGAAATTTATTAAGAATTCTCAGAATTTATAAAAGGAATATAAAATTTTAACTTTTTAGAGATAAAACTGGCAAACAAATTTTATATGTTTACTTATTAACTGATACTAGATTATCGTTTATTTGAGATTCAACTTTCATTTATATATATAAAAAAGAATTTATGCATATAAAATTTTGCTTTTTGTAAAACCTATGTTGTTGAGATCTATTAATTCCAAAATGGACAAGTTCAGCTATAATCAAAATTAATATTAAAAACAAATTCAGCTTGTATTTTTTTCACACTGAAATAATGGGCATTCCTGATACAAATAAAATTTTACAGGTCTGCATAAGTACATGAATAATAATGGGAACTGTAAAACTATGATACAAGTCTTGGTCATGAGCAATAGTTAATTTTATTTGATGTTATTTATATATTGTTAAGCATTGGTTCCTATCTTAGAGCTAAGACTGGAATTGTATGATAATTTTACAAACTGGGAATGATAACAAAGATATGTAGAAAAAAATACAAAATGATAAAATAACAATAAATTGAAAACAATCTAACACACAAAAATTACTTTGCTTCCTTTAAGATCTTATATTTATGTTAAGCACTGGTTCCTGGTCTTTATTATTATGCAAAAGTACTAATAGTGTGTTAGATTGTTTTCTGACCTGACTCATCTTTTTTCTGTCTAAATAGGTGGGCAGTGTTCTCTCACACATACACTTACACCTCAACTCGATTCTGTTGCCAACCTATGATCACATTACCGCCTGAAAACATGTGAAAATTTGACAACGTGTAGTCTTACATAATCACAATGTTTGCAATCATTTAAACCATCCATCCATCACATTACAATACACTCGGAGTTCTATCTCTTATTACAACGGTGGTGTGGTTGCATAGATATAACAGTCAATGAAGTACCCGTGGTTTACAAATTATCATTACAAAGAGTTATTATCATAATTTTCTGAATACTGTCATTAGTACAGTAATCAATGGTAACAGTACAGCTACAATGTTTAGTTGAATGTTAGTGGCTCCATTACACTCAGGTTCACCACACTGGCAGTATTTGACCTTCAGCTTGTATGTTCCTGTTCTGTCTGTGCAGTCGCTATCTGCGTTTCCTGCTCTTGCACATTCACGGATGTAACGTTTATGAAAATCTTTTTCATAAAAAACTGAGGAAAAAAAGAAAACAATTATATGCACTATCATACTGTCAATAACAAACATAAATTTTCTATGTTTATCTTACACTTCAATAATTAAGACTTCTAAGTTCTAACATAAAAGAACCTATTATTTAATAATAATTTGAGTTACAAGTAGAAGATAATCTGCTTTAAATTTGTATGTAAATATTTGTGAACAGCCATATCATGGCATTTCATAATGGAAGTGGAATATTATAAGAACATGACAAAAGTGGCTTGTGTTGATGGTTACTTGTCTGCAATCCTTGAAATCATAGGGGGATATGATGTGGTGGTCACTGCTTGCTAATAGAAACAAGGAGATGACACAACGTATCAAGAGCTGACAGATTGCATCATTTTTGTAACACTCCTGATATAAGTGACGAGTTTCATTATATCATGTCTTGTAAATATTTAAAATAAGAAAGGAAAAATATTGCCAAATTATTGCTTTTATAGAGTACAATCAATGTACTATGTAAATTAACAGATTAATATTACGAAAATTCCGACCTCCTGGTTTGTGTAATTGTAACTTTTTCCACACATGTACAAAACCTAACGTGTTGTATACAGTTAACGTCTCTGTAACCATGTATTTGGTTTATGAGGATAAAATTAATGCATTCAGAAATCTCTAGGTAGCCCTTCTTTATGCAATATTGCAGTTTTAAAACAAACACTATTCATGAAAATATCAATTTAAGGAATATTTATACCAGTCTTCCCAGTTAAACGGTTAAACAATTGAATGTGAAGCTGTGGTATAAATGATTTCCAACATGAAGCCATGCAATATCACATCTAAGTCGTTGATTATTGCACGGCTCTCTGAGAGTAATAAAATACAGCCCCAATATAAAGCGTGCAATATCTGGTATCTGTGTGTATTATTTCATACTTCTTAGCTGTTGCTTACATTCTGGTATTTAAACCATAAAAAGATCAAAGTAAAAGAATGCATTCATGTCACAATAAAAATTAGATGTTTGTTGTAAGTTTAATTTTTTTTTGGCAGAATACACTAGCACCTAATAACATACCATCCTGCACAATTTTTCTACACATTGTTGTGTTTGCAGGACAATCCAATAAATACTTGTCTGCCTTAGCAAAGTGGTCTGCACATTGTGTATCCATAAAGGAATTGCACTGATAACATTTCATGGACACACCTGAAATTAAATTAAATTTTTTTTTATTAGGAGTGAGCAGTATTTCTACAGCAATAAACATTGTCTGGTATTAAATACCAAATTATTGATGTAAACTGAATTTAGTCAATGTACCAAAAAATTCTTAATGTTAGATATACAAAATGTATACTAGTGGCTGCAATTTTGTTATTTTGGGGAATTTCTTGAAAGAAAAAAAAAACATGCAAACTGTTCTATTGTCACTACAAACAATGTCTCATTTATTCATATTTGATACTTTGTTTGACCTTCCCTGCTCAGACATAGTTGTTATTGATAAAGAAAAGGTGTCTCACAAGAATTCTAGAATTTGAATTTTGGTGTTTAACGCCACTTTCAGCAATATTTCATCCATATCATGGCAACCAGTTTTAGTGGTGGTGGAAGCCGGAATACCCGGAGAGAACCACAGACCATGGGCAAGCAACTGGTAAACTTTATCACTTGCGGCTGTGAGTCGAGTGCACCCTTTTTTGTAATTTACAAAGCTGGGCGTATTGGTGATAGGCTTGTATGAGCTGTTAGATCCAGCGACCTAACTCACTGAGCCCCTCACAAGAATTCTAATGGATTTGGCTAGAATGTAGGACAAGTCTTAGCCAAATTAGTGACAACATCACAACTGTTGTAAAACAATGTATTTTTTAATAATGATAAAGAAAAGTTTGCAAAAACCACAGGGACAAGCAGAAGCAGTAAATCAAATGAAAAAGACACAATGGTTCTACAAAAACACCACACAGAAAATTAAAGATTGAGCAACACAAACCTACTAAGACAGGGGATGATCTCATGTGCTCTAAAGGGTAAGCAGGTTTTCACACTCCTGTTTCATAAGTGGCATTCATGTATTGATAAATAATTTATGCTTTGGACAAACCATAAATATCACCCCTTGACAAGTCATTGTTGTAATGTGTCAATTACATTAACAAAATTGACAGGATTAGACCATTTAATATGATTTAAGAATTAGACTCATCTAATTTCCATTTTTAATTGTTGTTTTGGATATTAACAATTGGCTTTTAAATGAAAGTTGGCAGATCTGAAAATACAGTTCAGTTGTATATCTGACTTAACTATATTAGTATACAATACAATATCTTTATTTCCAATTCGGGCCCTCATGAGGCATACAGATAGTTTTACATAAGAGACAGAAATAATCCAAATATAGATAGAGTTTTACATAAATAAATAATACTGATAATGTCATTACTGTCATACAATTACAATATGTAGTATATTTATGTCATGTGTTATCAAAACATTATTTCTTACATTACATATTAAAGTACCATCTTAAATTTCACTAATATAATATCAAAAAAAAAAACTGTTCAATCAAATTAAGGCACTGATTACTGTAATAATTTGGAAATTGTTTTTATCTGTGTTGGCATTCCATAATATAAAATTAGACAATAACAAATAAACTTAATGAAAGGAGAGTCAATGCCTTGGGCTATTAAACTGGGCAACAGTTAAGTATTGTCTTGCAAGCCACTCCAAACATAATATAATAAATGTCAAAACAGCTTAACAAACTGTTTATCCTCTGGTCTGTAATACAATAAATGATTATGTAATCTTATATCACACCCTGGAGCTATTGTTATCAAGTATAAATGTTGACAAATTTAACATTTACGAGTTCTTAATAATTTGTTTATCTGCAAGATTATTAAAATTCCTGGAAATATGAATGTCTTATGTACAACTCACCCAAACCCTCTTTTTTGAAATAATATGAATAAAACATGCCAGTGGCACAGGTACGTGTGGACAGGACCCTATGTCCCCCTTTTTTTATTTTTTATTCTTTTTAACATCCATTTTTTTTTTCATATAAACAACATTTTGCAACTTTGTATGTATCACTGTATGACATATATACAATCAAACAGTAGTTTCTATCCATGCCGGGTTTCTGACATAATATAAGAGAGAAGGTAAGTCACTTCGGTTTGTTTACATTGGGGTACCTGTTGGTGATTCATCTTAAATTTACTGAATAAAAAAGGCCTACCTGTCTGGAAATTGGCTTTTTCCGCCTCTATATATATTTTTCTCCCTGAAAACACACATCAATATTTTTTTACAGCAGCTGACAACTCTCCTTGGAACACTTTTCCCTCACGATTTGCGATTTTAAGACGACATTTTTGTAAACTAAGTTCTGAGCTACGGAAGTGTCGTTACTAGTGCCATCTGTGTGGTCATTTGATACGGTAAAGCGCGAGAGTTCCGGATAAACAGTTCGGGAATATTTTGGCGCCAGATTTGATTTACCCGGAACTCTCGCGTTTTACCGTATCAAATGACCACACAT
>MJUT01054511.1:489841-501450 GCA_002080005.1 Gigantidas platifrons
TTTATAAGGGAGTAGATCATCCATTTAATAGAGCTCATCTTTTATATATGTGTAGCTGTACTCAATATAATTATGATTCTTTCTTTGTATGTTTATACTTTTAATGCCCTTATTGGGCCCATGATTTGGAAATAAAGCATCTTGTATCATACGAGCAACACGACCCCCGGATGAAAAGGATACTTTTTTTTAAACGATAGACGTTTGACTCATCACAGACACTTGAAGTTTCAAAAATAAAAATAGAAATAAGAAAAAAATGTTTTTCTTATCTTTTTATATTTGGAACTTCAAGTGAATGTGGACTCATAATCATAGACTAGTAAAATACATGTACATATGTCTATGCGTAGATGCGATGCTCGCCTATAGTCTGTGCCTAATCCATATTAGAGGTTATCTTTTATAAGGAAGTAGATCATCCATTATTAGAGCTAATCTTTTATAAGGAAGTAGATCATCCATTATTAGAGCTAATCTTTTATAAGGGAGTAGACCATCCGTTATTAGAGCTCATCTTTTATAAGGGAGTAGATCATCCATTATGAGAGCCCATCTTTTATAAGGGAGTAGATCATCCATTATTAGAGCTTATCATTTATTAGGGAATAGATTGTCCATTAATAGAGTTCATCTTTTATAAGGAAGTAGATCATCCATTAATAGAGCTAATATTTTATAAGGGAATAGATCATCCATTATTAGAGCTCGTCTTTTATAAGGGAGTAGATCATCCATTTATTAGAGCTCATCTTTTATAAGGGAGTAGATCATCCATTTAATAGAGCTCATCTTTTATAAGGGAGTAGATCATCCATTTATTAGAGCTCATCTTTTATAAGGGAGTAGATCATCCATTAATAGAGCTCATCTTTTATAAGGAAGTAGATCATCCATTAATAGAGCTAATATTTTATAAGGGAATAGATCATCCATTATTAGAGCTCATCTTTTATAAGGGAGTAGATCATCCATTAATAGAGCTCATCCTTTATAAGGGAGTAGATCATCCATTTATTAGACCTCATCCTTTATGAGGGAGTAGATCATCCATTATTAGAGCTCGTCTTTTATAAGGGAGTAGATCATCCATTTATTAGAGCTCATCTTTTATAAGGGAGTAGATCATCCATTTAATAGAGCTCATCTTTTATATATGTGTAGCTGTACTCAATATAATTATGATTCTTTCTTTGTATGCTTATACTTTTAATGCCCTTATTGGGCCCATGATTTGGAAATAAAACATCTTGTATCATACGAGCAACACAACCCCCAGATGAAAAGGATACTTTTTTTTAAACAATAGACGTTTGACTCATCACAGACACTTGAAGTTTCAAAAATAAAAATAGAAATAAGAAAAAAATGTTTTTCTTATTTTTTTATATTTGGAACTTCAAGTGAATGTGGACTCATAATCCTAGACTAGTAAAATACATGTACATATGTCTATGCGTAGATGCGATGCTCGCCTATAGTCTGTGCCTAATCCATATTAGAGGTAATCTTTTATAAGGGAGTAGATCATCCATTATTAGAGCTAATCTTTTATAAGGGAGTAGACTATCCGTTATTAGATCTCATCCTTTATAAGGAAGTAGATCATCCATTATTAGAGCTCATCCTTTATAAGGGAGTAGATCATCCATTATGAGAGCCCATCTTTTATAAGGAAGTAGATCATCCATTATTAGAGCTCATCTTTTATAAGGGAGTAGATCATCCATTATTAGAGCTCATCCTTTATAAGGGAGTAGATCATCCATTTATTAGTGCTCATCTTTTATAAGGGAGTAGATCATCCATTTATTAGAGCTCATCTTTTATAAGGGAGTAGATCATCCATTATTAGAGCTCATCTTTTATAAGGGAGTAGATCATCCATTATTAGATCTCATCCTTTATAAGGGAGTAGATCATCCATTATGAGAGCCCATCTTTTATAAGGGAGTAGATCATCCGTTATTAGATCTTATCATTTATTAGGGAATAGATTGTCCATTAATAGAGCTCATCTTTTATAAGGAAGTAGATCATCCATTATTAGAGCTCATCTTTTATAAGGGAGTAGATCATCCATTTAATAGGGCTCATCCTTTATAAGGGAGTAGATCATCTATTATGAGAGCCCATCTTTTATAAGGGAGTAGATCATCCATTTAATAGAGCTCATCTTTTATAAGGGAGTAGATCATCCATTAATGGAGCTCATCCTTTATAAGGGAGTAGATCATCCATTTAATAGACCTCATCCTTTATAAGGGAGTAGATCATCCATTATTAGAGCTCATCTTTTATAAGGGAGTAGATCATCCATTAATAGAGCTCATCCTTTATAAGGGAGTAGATCATCCATTTATTAGAGCTCATCTTTTATAAGGGAGTAGATCATCCATTATTAGAGGTCATCCTTTATAAGGGAGTAGATCATCCATTTATTAGAGCTCATCCTTTATAAGGGAGTAGATCATCCATTTAATAGACCCCCATCCTTTATAAGGGAGTAGATCATCTATTTATTAGAGCTCATCTTTTATAAGGGAGTAGATCATCCATTTAATAGAGCTCATCTTTTATAAGAGAGTAGATCATCCATTTATTAGAGCTCATCTTTTATAAGGGAGTAGATCATCCATTTATTAGAGCTCATCCTTTAGAAGGGAGTAGATCATCCATTAATAGAGCTCATCCTTTATAAGGGAGTAAATCATCCATTATTAGAGCTCATCTTTTATAAGGGAGTAGATCATCCATTTATTAGAGCTAATCCTTTATAAGGGAGTAGATCATCCATTAATAGAGCTCATCTTTTATAAGGGAGTAAATCATCCATTATTAGAGCTCATCTTTTATAAGGGAGTAGATCATCCATTATTATAGCTCATCCTTTATAAGGGAGTAGATCATCCATTATTAGAGCTCATCTTTTATAAGGGAGTAGATCATCCATTAATAGAGCTCATCCTTTATAAGGGAATAGATCATCCATTATGAGAGCCGATCTTTTATAAGGGAGTAGATCATCCATTAATGGAGCTCGTCTTTTATAAGGGAGTAGATCATCCATTAATGGAGCTCATCCTTTATAAGGGAGTAGATCATCCATTTAATAGACCTCATCCTTTATAAGGGAATAGATCATCCATTTTGAGAGCCCATCTTTTATAAGGGAATAGATCATCCATTTAATAGAGCTCATCTTTTATAAGGGAGTAGATCATCCATTAATGGAGCTCATCCTTTATAAGGGAGTAGATCATCCATTATTAGAGCTCATCTTTTATAAGGGAGTAGATCATCCATTAATAGAGCTCATCCTTTATAAGGGAGTAGATCATCCTTATTAGAGCTCATCTTTAATAAGGGAGTAGATCATCCATTTATTAGAGCTCGTCTTTTATAAGGGAGTAGATCATCCATTTATTAGAGCTCATCTTTTATAAGGGAGTAGATCATCCATTTATTAGAGCTCATCTTTAATAAGGGAGTAGATCATCCATTTATTAGAACTCATCCTTTATAAGGGAGTAGATCATCCATTTATTAGAGCTCATCCTTTATAAGGGAGTAGATCATCCATTTATTAGAGCTCATCCTTTATAAGGGAGTAGATCATCCATTTATTAGAGCTCATCTTTTATAAGGGAGTAGATATCCTTTTAATAGAGCTCATCCTTTATAAGGGAGTAGATCATCCATTATAAGAGCTCATCTTTTATAAGGGAGTAGATCATCCATTATTAGAGCTCATCCTTTATAAGGGAGTAAATCATCCATTAATAGAGCTCATCTTTTATAAGGGAGTAGATCATCCATTATTAGAGCTCATCTTTTATAAGGGAGTAGATCATCCATTAATGGAGCTCGTCTTTTATAAGGGAGTAGATCATCTATTAATGGAGCTCATCCTGTATAAGGGAGTAGATCATCCATTTAATAGACCTCATCCTTTATGAGGGAGTAGATCATCCATTATTAGAGCTCATCTTTTATAAGGGAGTAGATCATCCATTTAATAGAGCTCATCCTTTATAAGGGAGTAGATCATCCATTAATGGAGCTCATCCTTTATAAGGGAGTAGATCATCCATTATTAGAGCTCGTCTTTTATAAGGGAATAGATCATCCATTTATTAGAGCTCATCTTTTATAAGGGAGTAGATCATCCATTTAATAGAGCTCATCTTTTATAAGGGAGTAGATCATCCATTTATTAGAGCTCATCTTTTATAAGGGAGTAGATCATCCATTTAATAGAGCTCATCTTTTATATATGTGTAGCTGTACTCAATATAATTATGATTCTTTCTTTGTATGTTTATACTTTTAATGCCCTTATTGGGCCCATGATTTGGAAATAAAGCATCTTGTATCATACGAGCAACACAACCCCCAGATGAAAAGGATACTTTTTTTTAAACAATAGACGTTTGACTCATCACAGACACTTGAAGTTTCAAAAATAAAAATAGAAATAAGAAAAAAATGTTTTTCTAATTTTTTTATATTTGGAACTTCAAGTGAATGTGGACTCATAATCATAGACTAGTAAAATACATGTACATATGTCTATGCGTAGATGTGATGCTTGCCTATAGTCTGTGCCTAATCCATATTAGAGGTAATCTTTTATAAGGGAGTAGATCATCCATTATTAGAGCTAATCTTTTTAAGGGAGTAGACTATCCGTTATTATATCTCATCCTTTATAAGGGAGTAGATCATCCATTATTAGAGCTCATCCTTTATAAGGGAGTAGATCATCCATTATGAGAGCCCATCTTTTATAAGGGAGTAGATCATCCGTTATTAGAGCTTATCATTTATTAGGGAATAGATTGTCAATTAATAGAGCTCATCTTTTATAAGGAAGTAGATCATCCATTATTAGAGCCCATCTTTTATAAGGGAGTAGATCATCCATTATTAGAGCTCATCCTTTATAAAGGAGTAGATCATCCATTTATTAGTGCTCATCTTTTATAAGGGAGTTGATCATCCATTTATTAGAGCTCATCTTTTATAAGGGAGTAGATCATCCATTATTAGAGCTCATCCTTTATAAGGGAGTAGATCATCCATTATTAGAGCTCATCCTTTATAAGGGAGTAGATCATCCATTTATTAGAGCTCATCTTTTATAAGGGAGTAGATCATCCATTATTAGAGCTCATCTTTTATAATGGAATCAGGGCTAGAAATTAACTTTTTTCACCACAAGCAAAACTTTGCTAGTTAAATAAAAATCTACTAGCAAACAGACTGACCTGACTAGCAACCAAATTTAACAAAAAATGTATGTTATTTTCATTGAAATACATGTATGTAACAATATGTGTTTTATTAATTTAAGCAATTCACTGTCTCTGACTATATCGCATTGTGAAAGGCGTCCTTGACCATTAAGTAAGTCGCTCCTGGACATTCTGGCTTTTATTGGACAGTAATATAAAGAGCCACACACTGTACCCTCAAAAAATTCCATGTACCCCCAAATTGGTGGAGTTGGAGTACATGTAACCTCAAATGAAAAAAAGCTGTAGGCATGCTGCATCACTGTGCATGTACTGAACTTTTTTCATCTCAAATAATTATATAATTATTACCAAGATATAACTAATGACTGTTTTATCTTTCATCATGTAATATGACAGAATAATTATTGTACAGCCAGTAAAAGAAATATGCCTGTCTGTTATTTTATTTTTTGTTGTTGCTTTTTTTGTGTGAAAATTGTATAAAGGAGATGAGTTAGAGTTAATCAAGATGGAAACAAAGCAATAATAACTATTTGAATAAAATAATGAGATCACCTCTGTTAAAAACACGATAATTGTATTTAATGATTTCACATTGGGGTCTGAACATATAAAGGTTATTTCAGGACTTCATTTTTTTTTATTTAGATTGATTTGATTTGATTTGATTTTTGGTGCTTAACGCCACTTTCAACAATATTTCAGCTATATCATGGCGACCAGTTTTAGTGGTGGAGGAAGCCGGAGTACCCGGAGAGAACCACCGACCATGGGCAAGCAACTGGTAAACTTTATCACTTGTGGTTGCGAGTCGAGTGCACCCTTTTTGTAATTTACAAAGCCGGGCGCGAACCCACGCCGTATTGGTGATAGGCTTGTATGAGTTGTTAGATCCAGCGACCTAACTCATTGAGCCACCCGGGCCCCTTTTAATTTAGACAGATGAGGTATAGTTGTTTCATAAGAATATGAAATCTTTGGTAGTATAAATGAAAAAGTAATTCCAGACCCTGCCTACTCTACCTAGTCCAAAGTTGGATAAACGAAAATCGTAATCTTGCCATTCTAAAAATGATTCTTCAAGAATTTCTTGCAAGCAGACAGGCTGCCTTCATACGATAGTGTAACAGCTGTCACACAACGATTTTCACGATTATTTCCTCTTAGTCACTGTAAATACTATAATCACAATTATAAATCTACCTGAAACTTGGCGAAAGAATTTCGTAATTTTTGTAACGTCGCGATCGATATCGTGGTCAGAAACTTTTCTTCTTTTTGACATTTCGACTGGTAACTTGAACTGTAAAAATTACAACCAGATGTTATTTTAAAAATCGGGAACCAGTATGGTTGTTCGTATTTCTCGGACAGAGACGTAAATATTCGTATTTCTCGGACAAATGCGTACAATGTAACTATACCGTCCTTTTTTATGAAGTCAATGCGATCTTTACCGATCTTGCGAGAAAACAAATTTACACGTTTGTCATAGTTCAGATACGATTCTGAACACATAATTTTTTGCAATTAGCAAAATTCTGCTAGTTCTAACTTTATTCACTAGCAAAATTAAGGCAAATTGAAATTTCAACTAGCCTGCTTGCTAGCGTTAATTTCGAGCCCTGTCGGAGTAGATCATCCATTAATAGAGCTCATCCTTTATACGGGAGTAGATCATCCAATATGACTCAGCATCTTTAATAAGGGAGTAGATCATCCATTTAATAGACCTCATCNGACTACACCGTCCTTTTTTATGAAGTCAATGCGATCTTTACCGATCTTGCGAGAAAACAAATTTACACGTTTGTCATAGTTCAGATACGATTCTGAACACATAATTTTTTGCAACTAGCAAAATTCTGCTAGTTCTAACTTTATTCACTAGCAAAATTAAGGCAAATTGAAATTTCAACTAGCCTGCTTGCTAGCGTTAATTTCGAGCCCTGTCGGAGTAGATCATCCATTAATAGAGCTCATCCTTTATAAGGGAGTAGATCATCCATTATTAGAGCCCATCTTTTATAAGGGAGTAGATCATCCATTATTAGAGCTTATCTTTTATAAGGGAGTAGATCATCCATTATTAGAGCTCATCTTTTATAAGGGAGTAGATCATCCATTTAATAGACCTCATCCTTTATAAGGGAGTAGATCATCCATTTAATAGACCTCATCTTTAATAAGGGAGTAGACCATACATTATTAGAGCTCATCCTTTATAAGGGAGTAGATCATCCATTATGAGAGCCCATCTTTTATAAAGGAGTAGATCATCCATTATTAGAGCTAATCTTTTATAAGGGAGTAGGTCATCCATTATTAGAGCTCATCTTTTATAAGGGAGTATATCATCCATTTAATAGAGCTCATCCTTTATAAGGGAGTAGACCATCCATTATAAGAGCTCATCTTTTACAAGGGAGTAGATCATCCCTTAAATGTTCGTTCCAGTTTAAATTTATATCATATCCGGTTATTATTATTATTGTTTAAATGTCTTTATGAAAAGAAAGTTTGAACAGTGATGATCAATAATGCCACCAAAATCAACAAAAAACTAACAATCACCTCTTATACTGTATATAATACAACTATTATTAGTTATATTAGACTTTGTTTACCTTACTCACATGTTTCATTGTAATCTCTGTATTGAGGAAATAAAGAACAATGAACAACCAGACCATGCATAACAGTATAATATAATTGTGTATGTATTGATGGTATTTTGTAAAACAACAATTTTTACGATACAATTATAAGACATAATAGTTTCCTGTGAAATTGTGTCCGGTTGTGTTATATTTGTAATGAAAAACATTACATATACCGAACGAAGTCATCACTGTGCTTTATTCCGTCCTCGGACTTTATCATAGGAAACAATCGTAAGGGCGGGCACTATTTCACGGCGGATCTATCAATGAACAAGCTAAACATTCAACTGCTTTTGTGCTTTGGCCAAGGATAAAACTATTCAAAGAGAAAGAACAAACATCAAATTTTAATTAGATTGGCTTTAAATGTCAATATTCTTAGATAACTCATCCATTTGTTTTATTCACATTCTCATCAATATTTGTCTCTGTTTTCTAGCGTCAGAGAAACTATTCCGCCAATTGAAATAAGACTTGACGGGAATATTCCTAGGATGTTTATTTTCTACAAAGTTTACTTTTTTGTTCGTCTGTAATCCAAAATTGGCCATCACTGTGGGACATAGCTTAAAATGAGTACTATAAAGAAACATTTAAAAAATATCACCCCAAAACCACTAAAACTGCTTGAATGGTCTTTTATCAAGTTTTTGTTTGGTCACTGCCATTTAGATTGCGTAGTGAAATGTTCTCACCTGTTCATTATTATTCCTATCCATACTTGTGAGTATATTATTCCGTCATAGATATATAGGCTACCTTGTACCACAAGTTAAAAAACAAATACTTATTAGGTATTTACTAGTGTCCGCCTGTTTCCTCTGAGAAGTCCGGATTTCTTCATCACCAAATATGGCCTCCAAGAGAAAAATGAAAATAACTGAACATTGCTTAAAATAAGTACTCGGTCAAACAAATGGAACCCTGATTGTACATGAATGTCCAATTTATTCAAAGCCTGTTTCCCTTGGTGTAAGCTAATCTCAGTTGGGTGATTGAGTAAAAATCTATTGAGTGTTTCTGGTTTTATGTAAGCCTGTCGTCTAGTTTTATGTAAGCCTGTCTCAAATAAATAAAATAAGAGAGAGAAAAAAAAAACATTATGAGAAACAGTTTTAGTTTTGTCTTTGCTAGATGTTTTACAACTTTTTGTGCATTTTTGTAAGATGTATAATACATACATGTGTTCACTATAAAGAAGAGAGAAGTATATGACCAATAACCTAGAGGGGCCGTCGTGGTCGGGATTGTATGGTAGTTGGATTTACAACTACCTATGTAATCAGTGCCTATCACCAGTGACGTTGTGAGTTCGAATCTCGGATCAGGGCGAGGTGTACACCATTATGTGATAAAGTTCGTCAGTGCCTTGCGACAAGTAGGTGGTTTTCTCCGGGTTCTCCGGTTTCCTCCACCAACAAAACTGACCGCCACGATGTAACTGAAATATTGTTGAACGTGACGTTAAACAACTAACCAATAAACTTGTATTTTTGTTATTCAGATGTCAGTGCCTTATCAGATACAAATGTTGGCGTAGTAGTTGCGAGTGTTATTTCCGGTCTGCTCTTCATCTTACTGGTAGTAGGGGTGCCTCTCTTCATTTATTTACGGTAAGTAGTTTTTTAAAACAAATTTTATGCAGTGAAATTATAAATGCATTGAGAATATATTAAAAACAAAGCAAATTGAAAGTTGTTTTCTTTTTTGAAAAGAAAACTTGATTTTTTTTTATTATGGGCCTAAAAAAATGTTGACATCTTTTCGCCCAAAACAATAGTTTCGGTGCGGTCGATTGGTTGATTGTTGACCAATGTTGCACATATATTTAGGAAGAGAACATTAAGTCACACACGATAAAAGGAGTCACAGTGATGACCCTATATATATATATATATATGTACGAATATTAATATTGCAGCAAGGCAAAGGGCATATAAATGGTAGGATGTAAAAATTACCTTGAAACGGACAACCAACGTAAATAATTTCAGATTTAAAAAGTCGAAAAAATGTTTCTATCAAAATATATAGTATCAATAAATCATCTTAAAAGTTAAAGAAAGTGTTTTGTTTCTATAGAAACGGAAGCCATTTCAACTGGTGACATTCCTATCAATAATATAAATTTAAAAAAACATACTAAATTGATGATCCATTACAGGATCCAACTGAAACTAACACCCAAAAACACTCATGATTTATATATATTTATTTGAAAACTTTTATTAAATATGAAGGAACACAGATTGAGAGCATGCTGTGCAGCAAAGATCATTCAATAAATAAAATATGTTTTTTTTATTTTATAGAAATAAAAAACGCCATGGAACGAAAAGGGGACCACCAAAGGATACTTTTGCTAACGGAAATGTACCAAAACCAGAAGCAAATGGGTACCGTAAACAATACCCACGTAGAATGCCACCACGTCATCCAGAAGTAAATCATCACCCGTACCAACATAGAATACCTCCGAATCATTTTCCAATGCATGCGTATGCTACACCAGTCGGATCACATCGGGGTGGTCCAGTCATACACGTAACGCCTCATGGATCGCACAGAGGGACACCGAGAGGGTCAGTAAGGGGAAACGTGAGAGGAGGGTCTGCTCGCATCGTCATTACAGACAGCCGGAGACCTCGAATGATGCACCCGTGGGGACCCGGCGGTCCAAGAGGGCCATATCATATGGGGCATAGAGGAGGCCATTATCCGGGACCATATGGCTATCCAGATCCAATGATGTACCCTTTTTTCTTTCCTCCTCCATTCCCTCCACAAATGGTATATGCTGATGATTCTGACGAGGACTCGTATTCTGATGATGACAGAAGATCAAATAGATCAACATTAAGAGAACGGAAAATGAGGTACCACCGTTCATTTATCCCTGATAGAGAATCAAAGCTAGTCATCAAGTAAGTCGCTGAAATGTCTAGAAGCATGTAACGTCTGTTGGCTTTCGGGAAAGGGGGTGGAAAATTGGGAAAACTATATATTATGTAAGAACAGCATGCAAATATTAAAAAACATATGTATGTAAAATATATACATGTATTTTTATACAACTAATAAATCGTAAATATTTGTATAGCCAAACATGTATTTGGTTATACATTTACTTAACTTTGCTTAAAAAATATTTGTATGTTTCTAGGTATTTTAAGACATCAACTGCTTACATATGCACATCAATATTAAATTTCATTATTTTTTACTTTTTTTTTATATTTTCTACTAATATTTGGTATCAGTATTAGAGTAGTCACAATAGAGTTCAGTCAGCATTATTTCGGATTTATTGAGAATTCGCAAAACATACCAAATGACAGCAAAAGTTATATAGCTATATGTTTGCCGAATTTGTCACGTTTAACATTTTAAGTATTTATTAACATTTATTTTTATAGTGTTATATATAGATTTTAATTTAACTTTAGACAAGCCTTTATTATTTACTTATTGTACAATGTATGTGTTATAAAGGTGTTGTATAGTTGTTTATTTCTTTAGTTTCCTGTGTTGTGTTATTTGTTTTGTTAGTCTTCGTCTGTGTTTTTGTTGTATAGGTGCTCAGCTCTTTAGTTTCCTGTGTTGTGTTATTTGTTTTGTTAGTCTTCGTCTGTGTTTTTGTTGTATAGGTGCTCATCTCTTTAGTTTCCTGTGTTGTGTTATTTGT